>CM035172.1:122283327-122545827 GCA_020205615.1 Panax quinquefolius | reverse complement strand
AAAGATTTTGATTAAAATAAAATAGTTTATTTTATTCAAAATTGGATAAATTAAAATAAAATAGTTTTATTTTGATTTAAATTTGGATTAAAATAAAGGAGTTTATTTTGATTCAAAATTAGATTTTATCTTAACTAAATTTTGCCCATTAAATGATATCGATATATATATTAAATGTTTATTATTCATAAGATGAATATTATTTATTGATGCGTATGGTGATGTGTATGATAATAAATGGGATTGATTATGGACTATTGACCCGATGTGATTGGATTTTATTTTAGTTGGATGCATGAATGTATGGGTTTTATTAAATGAGAATTACTGCGTACCTCGTCTTCTCTAATTTTTCTTAATGTAAATTCTATCTCCCTCTATGTACTTCCCTTGGCTTTCTTGATCAAGGTTTCTATTTATTTTAAATAGTTTTGTAATAGGAATAGTTAGAATTAATTTTGAAAAATTGGAGATCGAAGAAGCGAAAAAGCTTGAAGACCCGTTTGTAATGGAGCAGGGTTTAAATGTAATAGTTATATTTAAATATTATTTCTTGCACCCCAGGGTTTGACCTTTTGGTTCACTTGGTGGCTCTAGTGAGACGAAACTAGAATAAAAGTCCATAATCAATCAAGGTAGAATATAGTATTCTATATGTGCATGCTTATACTATATATATATATATATATTATGAAAACATGCTTGTATGTTCATTAATATAATGTTATTTTATATATATATATGCATGCAGCGCGCTAAACAAGATGAGACAAATTAATAACAAACCCTCAATTTTTTATATTAAGTCTAGCGTTCAAAGATATTTGGAATATCGAGCGTTAAGCCTACAACATGATAAAATTAATAGAGTATTAAATATTTAATATGAGTTTGTTTGTTGTGTCACCACAAAGCCAGTATTAAGTATTTAAGATGTTAATTTATCACATTTGATGCTTATAAAGAAAATTGAACAATATTGTTTTGTTGTGTCACCACAAGGATGATATTTTTCTTTTTTGAATATATGGAGTGCTAGGTGGGACTTAACTTGGATAATTTTGATTCGGATGTGCCACCACTTGATCAAAATAATCTAAGAGGCAAAAAGAAAGGAGTTGCATAGTTGATGTAATTGACAAAAGTTGTCTACCTATTTATTTATATATAGTTTGTTGTGTCACCACAAATTTATATACATTTGAAATGGGATCCTTATTCTCACTAGCAAATCTTTAATTAGATTTTTGCTTAGAACTATATAAGTGAGGTAATATAGTTTGAAGAAAATAGTGGGAGATACCATTTTAAAACAAGACCTAATTTATTTTGGTAATTAATAAAAGAATGTATGTTAAAATGTTGTTAATTACAAATTCATTTACGAAATTTTACAATGTCTAAAATTACTATCAACTGCGAAGCATATTAGATGCTAAATTAACGGGGCCAGAATTAAGCGGATTGGTTAAGGAATTTGAGAATAGTTCTCATGGTTTGAAAAAGCTATCTTATGTCATAATCGCTTTATCCTGCAATGGTTGCGAACAATGCCTCTGAGGAAGACATTACTACTTTTAGAAAGTGGCGAGATGATGCCACGATTGGCTCGATGCATCATGCTCGCATCCATGAAATAACGAGCTTGACGTCGACGTGAAACTATGGATGCTCTCTACTATATTCACGCACATCAAGTAGTTGATGGTGAGGAAAGTGGGGCCCGATAGATATCGGATATCTAAGGAGCTCTTAGATCTAGAATGGCCAATGTAGCTATATAATGCGAGACAAAAGTTCTTAACATAATCAATTTGATTGATCGATTAGGATAACGAGGTTTTGTCATGGATGGAGAGTTGAGCGAAGATTTGATCTTGCACTCACTCCGGACTCCTTTCACAATTGTTGTGAATTTTCATATGAACAAGCTAGATATCGACCTCGTTGATTTGCTTAACATATTGAAAAATGTTGAGAGTCACTTTCAACGAGAAGATCAAGTCTTCTTGGTAGGGGCCAAAGGATCTTACGAAAGAAGAGCGATTCAAAGAAGGTAAATAGAAAGGCATAAACAAAGGATAATAAGAACAAAAGCGTCACGGATAGCAAGGGTTTGCTTCCACTCTGATAAGCTTTGGACCTTTGGAAAAGCTGCGAGAAGCATCTTGCGAGAGGCTAACGAAAAAGCTTAGTGAAGTTTGATTACAAATCTGATTTTGTTCATGATTTAAAATAAATTTTTCTTTAAGTCGAGGTTCTACTTGGGTATTGGATCTGAGCTTTGGTTATCATAAATATAGATTTATGAAGGGACCAAGCGAGTAGAAAGCTAAACAAATATAAGTAATCTATGTGAAAAAATGTAGCAAAGGTTGCCATATTAGCCATAGAAACTTATAGTTTAGCAATGCTACTGAGGCAAATCTATTAAGTCGATAAGTTGTTATTGTATTCCGGTTCTTGTTAAAAATATTATTTCCATTTTATTGTTGAACAATAAAATCTTTGGTATTATAATTAAGAACAATTGTTGTTACATTTATAATAATAATGTTTTGTATAGAATGGAATATTACTTAATAAATTTTGTATACTTGACTTACATGAAAATAATTTTGCATATTGAACAAACTAGTATAAGAAAAGGAGATGATCATTCAAAGAGTTGAATGTGTGTATTTGCTTGAAATACAAGTGTGAATTATTTGAAAGGTTCAAAAATTGAAAGTGAAACAAATTGACAAAGTATTAAGATTCTTTGATTAGATCGAGGAATAAATACTTGTCTGATAAGTTTCTAGATCATCTCAAATGGTTTTCTCATAATGGACACATCGATCTGTAATAATTGATTGATGTATCTGAAAGGAAAAATCATACCTTGTTGGACGTAGTGCGGTCCATAATGATTTCTGAGCATTCCGATATCCTTACAGGATCATGTCACAGAAATGGTTGCATATCTCTGAAAATGGTAACCTCAAATCCGATCCCAAGACTCCATAAAAGTTATGGACGGGGAGGATTCTAATCTTAAGTATGTTAAGATAAGGGGTTGTCGACTTATGTGAAAAGGTTTCAAAGGATAAGCTTGGGACAAGATTTGACAAGTGTCGATTTGTGGGACATCTAAAAAGTAAGTTTAGGGTATATGTTCTATAATCTACTTAGCAAAAGGTGTTTGTTGCGAAAACACGCCCTTCAAGATAAAGGTGTTTATCATTGAAGGGGCTAGTGGGAGGATAATAGATCTTGAAGAGTTCAAGAACCACAAAACACTACATAAGTCGAATAAGAGGAACACATGTAGATAGACCTATTGTACCTGGCCAGATAATAAAATGCGGAATAGTACCAAAAGATACCTAGGAGGTATGGATTCATCATGGATGATGATGATGAGGTACACATCATAGAAGATGATGATCGAGTTACATTCGATGAGGTAAGACTTCTAGTGTGTACAAAAGGGTTGATTGGGAGCGTCGTGACATTCCTAGTATTATATGTTGATATACTACGGATGAGGAATGACATACCAATGCTTTCTGATCGGTAAAGATAAAGTTGTCTAAACATTCCTCCATGAATGATTTGGGAAGAGTATCTTAATTGGGGATAAAAATCTATATAGATAGATTTAAAGGATGCTCGACTTAACCCGAGGCGTATATTCATTTGATGCTAAAGTCGTTTAGCATGGCAAACTCAAGAGATGTCTCATGTTGATGAGCTATGGGTGTATCTCTCTTAATAGTCCCCATAGACTCACAAAGAGAGATCGCATGAGTGACAATCATGTATGCAATGAAATATCTGAGACACGATGTTGATCGGTCGTATTATGGAGAAGTTCACTATGAGTCGGTGAAAAACATCTTAAAGTGCTTAGCAAAGCACTAAGGATGTGATCATATTCATGGTGGGTCTAAATTAAAACTAGAGGGCTTAACGAGACTCAAGTTTTTTTGAGACAGGACCACGAATGTGATGAAAAAATCCACTTTAAGGTAAAGCGTTACCTTGAGCGTGGTGCGATGAATTGGAAAGGTTCCAAGCAATGAAAGAGTTCTTTGGTTTAGTGATAAAGACAAAGTATATAGCTATAAATGAAAGCTGCAGAGTTGATTGTTTGGATTAAAAGTTCATTCTGAGAACTAGGAATAGTTCTAAGTCTCATCTTGGATCTAAACATGTGTTGTGGCACTTTCATTTGATTATTAGAATCATTGAAAGATGGGAAATCACTATAGAGATAGTGGACTCTCAAAACAACATTACATATCCATTAACTAAAGCTTATCCAACGACGGGATAATCGTCACTTAGAGAAGAAGAGTATAAGATACCATGGCGATTGGCTTTAGTGCAGTGGGAGATTGAAAGTAGTATGCACACAAGCCAATCATGTTTGATGATAAAGCATATACTTTGTAACAATCTTATTCATTTATTAATAAAAGTATTAATTTATTAAAGGCTTTTAATTATCTACGTGATCTTTGTTTTATAATATGTGATAAACCCGTAGTTTTAAGCAATGCTTTTAGAATAATGATGATGATCATTCTAATGAGATCTAAATTCTTAGAAAGCTTAAAACTAAAATAGTTCCCAATCGTTGGATTACTAAATTGGGGATTAGTGAATCCGGATAGATTGAGTACATCGTTTAACTTGCTTTCATTGGATGAGGATGATTGATCTCGTGATCATTTGTGTGGAACACTAAAAGCAGTATGTAGGTGCTTATTAGAGAATAAGTTCATTTGAGCATTGGCTCATTAAGGAATACCTAATGGAGTTTTATTTGCTGTCGATAGGAATTCTGTAGTGATAGTAGTCTGAAGTAATCCTTGGACTTGAGATCATCATAGTATCTTGTGTATGATGAGTTATACTTTGACTTATTCCTTAAGACCCTTAGGGTATATCAAAGGGTATGCTTGGGTATAATAAGTTGTACATGGAGATAATGTATGATCGATAAAGAATCTACCACTTCTAATAAAGAAGAGAAATGTCTATGTGATTAGATAAATGACAACCCGAGTGATCCTTGGCGGCGAGAATGAAATTAGAAAGGAGTTTCTAATTTGCATTATTTGAGTTAATGCATTTAAGGATCGAAATACATATAATTAAATAAAATAAGACTTGTGATAATTCCATATCTTATATTTAATTGGGACATTGTATGGTGGAAGGATTGAATTATGCGGTAACTATTTACTCAAAAGGTTCTTTAATGATT
Source organism: Panax quinquefolius (assembly GCA_020205615.1). NCBI lineage: Eukaryota > Viridiplantae > Streptophyta > Magnoliopsida > Apiales > Araliaceae > Panax > Panax quinquefolius. Next base: position 122,540,570 of record CM035172.1, on the reverse strand, counting down.
AATGTTGAAATCTATATTATCTGGAAAGTGATTTGATCATTGGGGAGGCTTATCCTATTGTAGAATAAATATTATTTATTTAAATAAATTAATTATTTAATTTATTTATTTAAATAAGATTAAATTGTTCTAATTGATTTATTCTGTAGGTTTAATATGGAGAACCTAAAGAGGGTCACACCATAAAAGGAAGAATAATTATTTAAGAAGTTAATGGCATAATGTAAATAATATGTTAAGTATATTTAATTTAATCTATGGTGATAGAATAAATTAAATAGCTTAATATTATTATTTAATATTTTAGAAATATTAAATATAAATTAATAAGAGAGTCTTATTAATATTATTACAATTATTATTATTTTAATTTCTAAAAGAGTTTAGGAATTAATTTAATATAAATACTCTCATTTATTCTAATTGGATTAGGAAGGAAAATTAGTTAAAGGAGTTTAATTAATTATCCCTAATAAGATTAGGGAGCTTAATTAATTAAAAGAATTTAATTAATTAAATAAAACCCAATTCCTTAATTGTTAAGGTGGGTTGCCCACATCATAAATAAGAGGTCTTATTATGGGTGTGTATGGGTTGTTGACTTTTCAACATCGTAATAATTCGATTGTTGGGAGAGTACACCTTTTTTTCTATAGAGATAGAAAAACTAGGGTTTAGCGATACCCCTTCTTCTTGAATTTTCTTCTTCCTTGGTGGATCACCTCTGAGGCCAAACATTTGGGTGGCTAACGTTGATCGATTGAGGAAGGAGGTGACCAAACCTTCAAGGTGGATTCAAGTTGAGCGAAAAGGATTTGGAGGTGAACTTGTACGAGGAAGCTTCGGATCTTGCAATTTGATTGCGTATGATTTTATTCTTTATCTTTTACGTTTAATTAATAATTATGCATAAAGGGTGATCTTTTAATATATGGTTTGTAAAACACCTTTTTAAAACTACCATTTTTTATTTTCTTATCATATAAATTTTAATTATTCACAATTTGATTTATGCGTTCTTGAATATTTCTCCTTATTTACCTAATAGTAATTATAAGAAAAATTGAATACTTTTATTTCATAAAATTCGGGGTCTTACGTACATACTTGCGTGACGCAAGTCTATAAGCCACATTCTACTCGATCGAGGATTTGAATGGCCCGATGAATCGAGGATTGAGCTTTCTCTCTTTCAAATCTTGTAACTCCTTTCCATGGAGCAACACGTAACAACACATGATCTCGAACATTGAACTCTACGTCCTTTCGATGAAGATTAACATAACTCTTTTGTCGATCTTGTGAGGTTTTTATACGTTATCGGATCATTTGAATCTTTTCCGTAGTCATACGTACCAACTCCGGTCCCAACAACGTTGCTTCACCCACCTCGTCCCCAAATCTTTGGAGAGCGACACTTGCATCATCTATAGCTTGGCTCGAATGGAGCCATACCATACTTGCTTGATAAGCTGTTGTTGTGGGAGAATTCCACTAATGGCAAGAACTTGTCCCAACTTCCTTTGAAGTCAAGGACATATAGTCTTAATAAATCCTCAATAGTTTGAATAGTCCTCTCTGACCGCCCGTCCGTTTGAGGATGATATGCTAAACTAAATCGTAAATCTATGCCCATAGCTTTTTGCAAACTAACCCAAAATCGTGAAGTGAATCTTGGGTCTTGATCAGAAACTATGGATACTGGCATGCCATGCAGTCTTACAATCTCATTTATGTATATACGAGCAAGACGTTCAAGTGAATATATTTCTCGTATTGGTAAAAAATGAGCAGACTTGGTCAATCTATCAACAATGACCCAAATCGCATCTATGCCTTGAGAAACCTTGGGAAGACCAGTAACAAAATCCATGGTAATGTGCTCCCACTTCCATTCTGGAATTTCAAGTGGTTGCAATGGACCTTTTGGCACTTGATGCTCCGCCTTGACTCGTTGACAAGTTAGACACCTTGAGATAAACTCTGCTACCTCTCTCTTCATATTGCTCCACCAAAATGTAAGTCGAAGATCACGATACATTTTGGTACTCCCAGGATGGATTTTAAACGATGTGTTGTGCGCCTCCATCATGATCTTATACTTTAAATCAGGGTCGTTTGGAACCTGAAGTGCAGAGTTGACTCAAGTATTCCTTCCTCATCAATTCTTGCTTACGGAACAACACCTTCTTGTACTTTCTTCTTCATACGCATCAGCTCCAGGTCCATAGCTTGAGCAGCTTTAACTTTATCAATTAAAGTCGGTTCTACTCGTATATTTGCCATCATTATGTGGGTCCCTGGAGTCTTTAACTCTATCTCCATCCTTTGCAAGTCATATAAAATGAGCCTTTGCGTTGATAATATCGCACTTTCGTGCCGCGTATGATGTTCTACTTAATAAATCGCCTACCACGTTAAGCTTTTCTAGGATGGTATTGAATGGTATGATCATAATCTTTCAGCGGTTCAAAGCCAACGTCGTTCTTGATATTGAGTTCCTTTTGAGTGAAGAAATATTTGAGGCTTTTATGATCCGTATAGATCTCCACTTTCTTCCCATCTGAGTAATGCCTCCAGTTTTAAGTGCGAAGACAACAGTTGCCAACTCTAGATCATGAGTAGGGTAATTCCTCTCATATTCTTTAAGTTATCGTGATGCATAGGCTATGACTTTCCTATGTTACATGAGAACACATCCTAACTCTCTGCACAAGCATCACTTAGAGATGACAAATCCTCCGAGGCAGATGGTATTGTTAGAACAGGTGCTGAAATGAGTCTCCTCTTGAGTTCTTGAAAACTCTTGTCACATTCTTCACTTCAACTGAATTTTGTATCTTTCTAGTCAGTTTAGTTAATGGAGTAGCAATTCGAGAAAATCCTTCCACGAATCTCCGATAATAACCAGTTAAGCCCAAAAAGCTACGTACTTGGGTCATTGACTTAGGTTGCTCGACTTTGAATTACTTGATCTTTCTTTGGTCAATGGATATTCCATGATTTGATATCACGTGCCCAAGGAATGCTACTTCCTCAAGCCAGAACTCGCACACAAGCCAATCATGTTTGATGATAAAGCATATACTTTGTAACAATCTTATTCATTTATTAATAAAAAGTATTAATTTATTAAAGGCTTTTAATTATCTACATGATGCTATTTTATAATATGTGATAAACCCATAGTTTTAAGCAATGCTTTTAGAATAATGATGATGATCATTCTAATGAGATCTAAATTCTTAGAAAGCTTAAAACTAAAATAGTTCCCAATCATTGGATTACTAAATTGGGGATTAGTGAATCCGGATAGATTGGTACATCGTTGCTTGCTCATTGGATGAGGATGATTGATCTCATGATCATTTGTGTGGAGACACTAAAAGCATATATAGGTGCTTATTAGAGAATAAGTTCATTGAGCGTGGCTCATTAAGGAATACCTAATGGAGTTTTATTTATGCATCAATAGGAATTCTGTCAGTGATAGTAGCACTAGTGATCCTTGGACTTGAGATCATCATAGTATCTTGTGATGAGTTATACTTTGACTTATTCCTTAAGACCCTTAGGGTATATCAAAGGGTATGCTTGGGTATAATAAGTTGTACATGGAGATAATGTATGATCAATAAAGAATCTACCACTTCTAATAAAAGAAGAAATGTCCTATGTGATTCGATAAATGACAACCCAAAGAGTCCTTGGCGAAGCGAATGAAATTAGAAAGGAGTTTCTAATTTGCATTATTTGGAGTTGTGCATTTAAGAGTTTAAATACATATAATTAAATAAAATAAGACTTGATAGTAATTCCATGTCTTATATTTAATTGGGACATTGTATGGTGGAAGGATTGAATTGTCTGATGGCTTTGTAAGACCCGAATTTTATGAAATAAAAGTATTCAATTTTTCTATTGATTAAATGGTTAAATTGATAAAAGTTAAAGTTAAAGGGTGATATATGAATTTTTTTTTTCAAATACACAAGTGGTTATAAAATATTCATTGTTATTAGGGAATATTCGTTTGGTGGTGGAATATTCTTTACGTGAGGGAATATTAAATGCTGACGGCCTTGACCATTTTTGGGCTCCATGCTTGAGAATAAGCGTCGGATGAAGAAAGCGACAAAATTAAGTTTTTTATAAATAACAGTATGTCGTTCTGAGCTTAACAACATTGGAATACCCCGTGGTAAAATAAAGATGTCTGGCGTTGTTGCCTGCGTAGCTTTGCGGTATTGCACAATATTGTTGAATTATTGATCCTTACGTGAAGATGGCACTACTCAATAATTTTCACGATGATTCTTTATTCGATATTTTATTTTATTGATTGATAATTCTTTGCGTTGATATTTTATATTATTGTTGTTCAATAATTGTCACTTTGCATTATATTTCCATTATCGGATCAATAATTCATATTATTTGAATAATATTATTAGATAACATTATTGGCAATGTCTAGAAAGTTACATCGAGGAGAGGTTTGGTCACCTAATTGCGCTTGATGAGGAGAAATCCTTATTGGAAAGCCCCTCTTTCACAGGAGCGGCTTTGGTTGTCGTAATTGTGATTACATAATATTATTTGTGAATAATTAATTATTGATTCATATGATAAGAAAATATTTATTTGATGTGGATATAAATGATGGATTTATTTATGTGGTTATAAGTGAAGGAATTAATGATGAGGTGTTTTATCGGTTATTTGTCGAAATGGAGAACAAAATATGGGATTTTCGAGAAAAATTAGTTTATTACTTGATTTTGTAAAATCCATAACTCTTTAATGTATAATGAGTTAAGAGATGAGCCATATATCAAAAGAAAGCCCTAGAAGTAAGCTAAGCTGTAGAAATTTGAATCACCCAAAATTCTTTGTAGATATTTCGTGGTGAAATTTTGAATGAAATCTGTCCGAAGGACTAATAGTCCAAAAAATCGGTGTTCTTCAGTTATATTACGTGAGTTATAAATTTTTAATCCGAATAGTTGGATCGTTGTAATTTTTGGATATGTTATACATATATAAGTTGAGTATATGTCCACAAATTTTGAGCAGTTAAAATGAGCGAATGATTTGTTATGAATTTTAAGAGGTGATTGATTAGGAATTAGGTTTTGGTGGAAAATTCTAGAATTGAGTGGGCCCCACTCTTGGTTGTTAGGGAAGATGGCTGATTTTTTGGTGGGTGGAATAGTAGCGAGGTAAAGCCATCGGGTTGCGGAGTTAAAATCTGCTTGGCGTCTAACATTTTCCTATAAATAGAGGCTAAGTTAGAATTGAAAATCACACCGAAACAAGTTTTCTCTCTTTCTCTCTCTATATTATCGAGTGTATTCTTGTGAGTATTTTGAGTATACTTTGAGTATTATTATCGATTGCAAGTTCCTTGACACTATATCCATCGGTGTTTCAACTAGAAGTCTTGTCTTTTCGAGGTAAGGGATGTTATTTTCTTCTCGGATGATATTATTTCTTGATATCATTATCTTTGAAATATTGGTTGGAACTTTTTATCAAATTTGGAACTTTTTCATATAAGGGTTTACTATTCATGAGTTACTATTCACGAGTTACTATTCATGAGTTACTTATTCACGAGTTACTTATTCACGAGTACTATTAAATGAAGCGTGAAGATGTTTTTTTGTGGAATTTCTATCTTTTGGTGTCGGAGTTTCTTATTCACGTATCGGCCTTTATTCACGATATCTGACACTATTCACGAATACGGCACTATTCATAGAAAAATGAAAATTTTTCTTTTAAATCTAAAATATCTATTTTGGATACTAGCTTTGATTGTATCCGTGTTTTGATCATTCTTGAATTTTTCACCACTTATGATTATTTTGAGGTATTTTTTGGCGTGGATAAAATCAATGAAAAAGATGAATGATTTACGAAGAATATCTTTGGCACATAGTGCAAAGATGAGCAGTGTTTAAATGAACATGACCAACTGATGAATATCTTTGCTTGATGGTGCAAAGATGAATTATTGATGAATATCTTTTGCTCGTAATGCTGAAAGATGACTGTTGTTGAATATCTTTTGATGGTGCAAGATGAATTATTGATTAATATCTTTTTGCTGTGTAATCTGATGACTTGTTGATGAATATCTTTTTGCTTTGTATGACTGAAGATGAATTATTGATGAATATCTTTGGCTTGTAATGCAAAGATGACTTGTTGATGAATATCTTTGATAGAAAGATGAATTATTGATGAATATCTTTGGCTTGTCTGAAGATGACTTGTTGATGAATATCTTTAGCTTTGTAGTGCAAAGATGAATTATTGATGAATATCTTTGGCTTGTAATGCAAAGATGACTTGTTGATGAATATCTTTAGCTTTGTAGTCAAAGATGAATTATTGATGAATATCTTTGGCTTGTAATGCAAAGATGACTTGTTGATGAATATCTTTTAGCACATAGTCAAAGATGAATTATTGATGAATATCTTTGGCTCGTAATGCAAAAGATGACATGTTGTTGAATATCTTTGCTTTGTAGTCAAAGATGAATTATTGATGAATATCTTTGGCTTGTAATGAAGATGACCCGTTGTTGAATATCTTTAGCTTTGTAGTGTAAAGATGAAATGTTGATGAATATCTTTGGCCGTGGTATGCGAAGATGAATTTATTAGTATGATTATGAGCGAGGCTGTGATTTGGTATAACCATGATCTTTGATGTTTGGTAAAGACAAGTGATGAAAATTATCTTTGTCTTGGATGAGGAAAGGAATTTAGAACTACAATTACGATTATGAGTTATACGTGATTGTGGACGAGGAATTGTTGATTGATGTTACGAGGATAAAACATTGTTGGTGGATTTTAACATGGAAAGACAATAGACTTTATAGTCTATTTGACTCTTCTAATGGATTGCTCATTCATTTGCAACTATGGTTGAAAAGTTTTATCATCTACCGTATGTTCTAAATCTACGATTTATTCTTGATGAAGACTATTGATAATTTATTTATCTTTAGTCATAATATTTTTCTTGAGCTAGTTGTGCTCACCCTTTTGTTTCACAATTCCTTTCGAATTAATAAAAGTGTAGTTGGAATTGACGCGGGGATAGCGAGGAATAGAGTGGTGGTCTATAGATGTTGAGGGTGAGGTGAATTTAACTTGGAAGGGTGTTTTGTCACTATCATACAAGATGTCTAATGACATCTGACCTCGTGTTATCATAAAAGACATGGTTGTGCTCATCCACTTCTTTGAGTATATTTACAAGCACTACTATATAATCTTGGTGTTTGTTTGGAGTATAATACCCAATTAGAGGCAGGTGGAGATAATGATATGTCGAAAGACTCACCATTGGGAAGAATATGATAGTAATCTTCTCGTTTTTCTTTGGGGTTTATTAGATTGACGAGGATAATTACGTGGCCATATGATATCTACCGTAACCTAAAAGCATGGCCTCCCATGTATGAAGGTTTCCTTGAGCACTTCCCAAAGATTCTAATTTCTAAAAGCAGGTTTTGACTATACCTTTATGTAAGGTTATCGAGTTGTGACGTCTACTGGTTGTTGGTATATATTTGTATCCAAACTCACGGCATATGTGTTGTTGTATTTTGCACGACAATTGTTGTAATAAAGTTGTAGTTGTTTTTTATTACCATGTATTTGGCGACTCGAAATGGGTTGGATGGAATGGACCTATTTTGGGGTTGTTACATTTAATATCGAGCTTAGGGATATGATCTCTGGCGGAGATCGGGGAATAGAACTAGGAGGAGAGATGAGTAAATCCTTCCGCTAGTGTGTCTACTAAGCTTATTTGTTGGTCGATCGTAATATCGAGATATTATGTGATATTTTATTTGCTTCAATTAACCCTTGTTTTGAAGTTGTATTCTAGAATGATATCCTAAATACGGAGATGAGCAATGGAGAAATCATGATGACGGGGAAGATGAAATCGAAATGAAAGCAAGGTATTCTCAACTCTTTGAAATACCGAATGCGTAAATTTAGGGAATGAAATTTCATAAGGAGGGAGATTGTAAGACCGAATTTTTATGAAATAAAAGTATTCAATTTTTAATCTTCATAAATGGTTAAATTGATAAAAGTTAAAGTTAAGGGTGATATATGAATTTTTTTTCAAAATACAGCAGTGGTTATAAAATATTCATTGTTGTGGGGAATATTAGTTTGGTGGTGGAATATTCTTTACAGCCGGGGAATATTAAATGCGGCCAGTAGCTTGATATTTTGGGCCCCATAATGAGAATAAGCGTTGGATGAAGAAAGCGACAAAATTAAGTTTTTTATAAATAACGGCGTAATGTCGTTCTGAGATTAACAATTTTGTTGGAATACCCGGTTGGTTAAAATACGATGTCTGGCGTGGTTGCCTGCGATGGCTACAGGTATTACACGATATTGTTGAATTATTGATCCTTACGTGAAGGCCTTTACTCAATAATTTTCACGATGAATTCTTGTTCAATATTTTATTTTATTGATTCAATAATTGATTTGCGTTGATATTTTATATTATTGTTGTTCGATAATTGTCAACTTTGATGATTATCTCCATTATCGGATCAATAATTCATATTATTTGAATAATATTATTAGATAGCATTATTGGCAATGTCTAGAAAGTTACATCGAGGAGAGGTTTGGTCACCTAATTGCGGCGCCAAGATGAGGAGAAATCCTTATTGGAAAGCCCCTCTTTCTGAGGAGCGGCTGGTTGTCATAATTGTGATTACATAATATTATTTGTGAATAATTAATTATTGATTCATATGATAAGAAAATATTTATTTGATGTGGATATAAATGATGGATTTATTTATGTGGTTATAAGTGAAGGAATTAATGATGAGGTGTTTTATCGGTATTTGTCGAAATGGAGAACAAAATATGGGATTTTCGAGAAAAATTAGTTTATTACTTGATTTTGTAAAATCCATAACTCTTTAATATAATGAGTTAAGAGATGAGCCATATATCAAAAGAAAGCCCTAGAAGTAAGCTAACTGTAGAAATTTGAATCACCCAAAAATTCTTTGTAGATATTTAAATGGTGAAATTTTGAATGAAAGCGGTCCGAAGGACTAATAGTCCAAAAAATCGGTGTTCTTGACTATATTGCGTGAGTTATAAATTTTGAATCCGACCGTTGGATCGTTGTAATTTTTGGATATGTTATACATATATAAGTTGAGTATATGTCCACAAATTTTGAGCCGTTAAAATGAGCGAATGATTTGTTATGAATTTTAAGAGGCCGATTGATTAGGAAATTAGGTTTTGGTGGAAAATTCTAGAATTGAGTGGGCCCCACTCTTGGTTGTTGGGGAAGATGGCTGATTTTTGGTGGGTGGAATAGTAGCGAGTAAAGCCATCGGGTTGCTGAGTTAAATGCCTTGGTGGTCTAACATTTTCCTATAAATAGAAATTTAAGTTAGAATTGAAAATCACACGAAACAAGTTTTCTCTCTTTCTCTCTATATTATCGAGTGTATTCTTGTGAGTATTTTGAGTATACTTTGAGTGTTGTTAGGCGGTGCAAGTTCCCTTGACACTATCCAAGGTGTTTCAACTAAAGTCTTTGTCTTTTCGAGGTAAGGGATGTTATTTTCTTCTCGGATGATATTATTTCTTGATATCATTATCTTTGAAATATTGGTTGGAACTTTTTATCAAATTTGGAACTTTTTCATATCGGGTTACTTATTCATGAGTTCTTATTCACGAGTTACTATTCATGAGTTACTATTCACGAGTTCTTATTCACGAGTACTATTAAGTGAAGCGTGAAGATGTTTTTGTGGAATTTCTATCTTTTGGTGTCAGATTACTATTCACGTATCTCGGCCTTATTCACGTATCTGACCTATTTACGAATCTGACACTATTCATAGAAAAATGAAAATTTTCTTTTAAATCTAAAATATCTATTTTGGATACTAGCTTTGATTGTATCCATGTTTTGATCATTCTTGAATTTTACACCCTTATGATTATTTTGAGGTATTTTTGAGGTGGATAAAATCAATGAAAAGATTAATGATTTAAAGAATATCTTTGGCTTTAGTGCAAAGATGAATGAGTGTTTAAATGAATATGACTTTGATGAATATCTTTAGCCATTGTGGTCTGAAGATGAATTATTGATGAATATCTTTTGCTCATGAAAGATGACTTTGTTGTTGAATATCTTTAGCCATGAGTGTGATGAATTATTGATTAATATCTTTTGCTGTAATGCAAAGATGACTTGTTGATGAATATCTTTAGCTTTGTAGTGCAAAGATGAATTATTGATGAATATCTTTTTGCTTGTAATGCAAAGATGACTTGTTGATGAATATCTTTGCTTTGTAGTGCAAGATGAATTATTGATGAATATCTTTGGCTTGTAATGCAAAGATGACTTTTGATGAATATCTTTTAACTTGAAAAGATGAATTATTGATGAATATCTTTGGCTTGTAATGCAAAGATGACTTGTTGATGAATATCTTTGCTTTGTAGTGCAAAGATGAATTATTGATGAATATCTTTGGCTTGTAATGCAAAGATGACTTGTTGATGAATATCTTTGCTTTGTAGTGCAAAGATGAATTATTGATGAATATCTTTGGCTTGTAATGCTGAAGATGACTTTGATGAATATCTTTGGCTAGTGTGCAAGATGAATTATTGATTAATATCTGCTCGTGTCTGCAAAGATGACTTGTTGAAATATCTTTGGCTTTGTAATGAATTATTATGAATATCTTTGGCTATGATTATGAATATCTTTGGCAGAGGCAAAGATGTGATTTGGTATTTGGTATAACCATGATCTTTGATGTTTGAGGTAAAGACAAGTGATGAAAATTATCTTTGTCTTGGATGAGGAAAGGAATTTAGAACTACAATTACGATTATGAGTTATACATACATGATTGTGGGCGAATTGTTGATTGATGTTACGAGGATAAAACATTGTTGGTGGATTTTTAACATGGAAAGACAATAGACTTTATAGTCTATTTGACTCTTAATGGATTGCTCATTCCGTTGCTGACTATGGTTGAAAAGTTTTATCATCTACCATATGTTCTAAATCTACGATTTATTCTTGATGAAGACTATTGATAATTTATTTATCTTTAGTCATAATATTTTTTCTTGAGCTAGTTGTGCTCACCCTTTTGTTTCACAATTCCTTTCGGGTAATAAAAGTGTAGCTTTTGGGTCGACGGGGATAGCGAGGGAATAGAGTGGTGGTCTATAGATGTTGAGGGTGAGGTGAATTTAACTTGGAAGGGTGTTTTGTCACTATCATACAAGATGTCTAATGACATCTGACCTCGTGTTATCATAAGACATGGTTGTGCTCATCCACTTCTTGAGTATATTTACAAGCCTTTACTATATAATCTTGGTGTTTGTTTGGAGTATAATACCCAATTAGAGGCGGTGGAGATAATGATATGTCGAAGAAGACTCACCATTGGGAAGAATATGATAGTAATCTTCTCGTTTTTCTTTGGGGTTTATTAGATTGACCAAGGATAATTACGTGGCCCATATGATATCTACCATAACCTAAAAGCATGGCCTCCCATGTATGAAGGTTTCCTTGAGCACTTCCCAAAGATTCTAATTTCTAAAAGCGATTTTTTGTATACCTTTATGTAAGGTGTCATGGTGACGTGTTATCAGGTGTCGGAGTTTTTTGGTTGGTATATTGGTATCCAAACTCACTGACATATGTGTTGTTGTATTTTACGACAATTGTTGTAATAAAGTTGTAGTTGTTTTACGTACCATGTATTTGGCGACTCAGAATGGGTTGGATGGAATGGACCTATTTGTTGGGGTTAACTCACGAAGGGTATGTGGTTAATTGTATTTAATATATGATCGATAAAGAATCTACCACTTTAATAAAGAAGTAATGTCTATGTGATTGTTTTTGACATGATCACTGGCGGCGAGAATGTATTTTAATTTGCATTATTTAGAGTTGGGTTGGATGGAATGGACCTATATTTAATTGGGACATTATATGGTGGAAGGATTAAATTGCTAACTATTTACTCAAAGGTTCTTTTATGATTAATGTTGAAATCTATATTATATTTGATTTAGGGAGGCTTATCCTATTGTAGAATAAATATTATTTAAATAAATTAATTTTTAATTTATTTATTTAAATAAGATTAAATTGTTACAATTGATTTATTCACAATAGGTTTAATATGGAGAACCTAAAGGGTCACACCATAAAAGGAAGAATAATTATTTAAGAAGTTAATGGCATAATCGTAATAATATGTTATGTATATTTAATTTAATCTATGGTGATAGAATAAATTAAATAGCTTAATATTATTATTTAATATTTTAGAAATATTAAATATAAATTAATAAGAGAGTCTTATTAATATTATTACAATTATTATTATTTTAATTTCTAAAAGAGTTTAGGAATTAATTTAATATAAGTACTCTCATTTATTCTAATTGGATTAGGAAGGAAAATTAGTTAAAGGAGTTTAATTAATTATCCCTAATAAGATTAGGGAGCTTAATTAATTAAAAGAATTTAATTAATTAAATAAAACCCAATTCCTTAATTGTTAAGGTGGGTTGCCCACATCTATAAATAAGAGGAGTCTTATTATGGGTGGTGGTGTTGTTGACTTTTTACAACGTCGACATAATTCCAATTTGTTGGAGAGTACCCTTTTACATAGAGATAGAAAACTAGGGTTTGAGCCAAATACCCATCTTCTTGAATTTTATTATTCCTTGGTGGATCACCTCTGAGAGGCCCGAACATTTGGGTGGCTAACGTTGATCGAAGGAAGGAACCAAACCGGTGGATTCAAGTTGAGCGAAAAGGATTTGGAGGTGAACTTGTACACGAGGAAGCTTCGATCTTGAGGGTATGATTTTATTCTTTATCTTTTCGTTTAATTAATAATTGTGCATAAAGGGTGATCCGGGTATATGGTTTGTAAAATTTTTTAAACTACGATTTTTACACGCTTAGCTTTTTTTATGCAATTTGATTGCGTTCTTGAATATTACAAACCTAACGGTGGCATCGAGCCAAACCTTTATGCGAATTATTAATTGTTTTAATTTAATATGTATATTGATATGTGTTTAGAACAATTTAATTGGGCATAATTTTATTATATAAAATTTAAAAAAAAAAAAAAAAAAAAAAAAAATTCGTTTTTTTTGATTCAAGTGCTTTTTTGTATATTTTTCCAACGGGCCCATTTAATGGTGAGTAGGAGGATTAAATGAACATGAGATCCATATTTTTCGTTTTGTGGTAATTCAAAAAAATTAATAAATTTTTTTAAAAGCAAGGAAAAATTACATATATAAATTAATCCCAGGATTTTATATAATTAAGAAAAGGCAAGAGCTTTTTTTTTTAAAAAGGAATATATATATATATATATATATATATATATATATATATATATATATATATATATATATATATATATATATATATATATATATATATATATATATATTCTTAATTATTATATAATTAAAATAAAAAGTTTATTTTAATTTTAAAATAAAAGGTTTATTTTAATATTAAAATATAAAGTTTATTTTAATTTTAATTTTAAAATTTATAAATTAAAATAAAAGGTTTATTTTAATTTTAAAATAAAAGGTTTATTTTAATATTAAAATAAAAGATTTATTTTAATTTTAAAATTAAATTTCATGCTAACTAATTAGAGTTGGAATTGGATTCCATGATAACTAATTGGAGTTGAAATTGATTTTATTTTTCCTTAAATAAAGGAGTTTATTTAGATATGAAATAAGATTTCATATTATTCATTGAAAATAAAGAGTTTATTTGTGAATAGGAAAAGAAAATCCATGTTTCCTTAAATAAAGGAGTTTATTTAAATATGAAATAAGATTTCATATTATTCAAAATAAAGGAGTTTATTTGTGAATAGGAAAAGAATTCCGTGTTTCCTTTAATAAAAGATTTTTTTTTTCATGGAATTGGATTCCATAATTAATTAAAATAAAGAGTTTATTTTAATTAAATTTTTTTTATGGAATTGGATTCCATAATTAATTAAAATAAAGGAGTTTATTTTGATTAAAGATTTTGATTAAAATAAAATAGTTTATTTTATTCAAAATTGGATAAATTAAAATAAAATAGTTTTATTTTGATTTAAATTTGGATTAAAATAAAGGAGTTTATTTTGATTCAAAATTAGATTTTATCTTAACTAAATTTGCCCATTAAATGATATCAATATATATATTAAATGTTTATTATTAATAAGATGAATGTTATTTATTGATGCGTATGATGATGTGTATGATAATAAATGGGATTGATTATGGATTATTGACGATGTGATTGGATTTTATTTTAGTTGGATGCGTGAATGTATGGGTTTTATTAAATGGGGTTACTGCGTACCTAAATCTTCTCTAATTTTTCTTAATGTAAATTCTATCTCCTCCTATGTACTTCCCTTGATGGCGATCAAGGTTTTTCTATTTATTTTAAATAGTTTTGTAATAGGAATAGTTAGAATTAATTTTGAAGAATTGGAGATCGAAAGAAAGAAGGGCGCTTGAAGACCCGTTTGTAATGGAGCAGGGTTTAAATGTAATAGTTATATTTAAATATTATTTCTTGCACCCCTGAGGGTTTGACCTTTTGGTTCACTTGGTGGCTCTAGTGAACGAACTAGAATAAAAGTCCATAATCAATCCGGGTAGAATATAGTATTCTATATATGCATGCTTATACTATATATATATATATATATTATGCAAACATGCTTAGCATGTTCATTAATATAATGGCGTATTTTATATATATATATATAAATGCGCGCTAAACAAGATGAGACAAATTAATAACAAACCCTCGAATTTTTATATTAAGTCTAGCGTTCAAAGATATTTGGAATATCGAGCGTTAAGCCTTCTAGCATGATAAAATTAATAGAGTATTAAATATTTAATATGAGTTTGTTGTGTCACCACAAGGCAAGTATTAAGTATTTAAGATGTTAATTTATCACATTTGATGCTTATAAAGAAAATTGAACAATATTGTTTTGTTGTGTCACCACAAGGATGATATTTTCTTTTTGAAATATATGGAGTGCTAGGTCGGACTTAACTTGGATAATTTTGATTGGATGTGCCACCACTTGATCAAAATAATCTAAGAGGCAAAAATCTGAGGAGTTGCATAGTTGATGTAATTGACAAAAGTTGTCTACCTATTTATTTATATATAGTTTGTTGTGTCACCACAAGGCTATACATTTGAAATGGGATCCTTATTCTCACTTTAGCAAATCTTTAATTAGATTTTTCTTAGAACTATATAAGTGAGGGTAATATAGTTTGAAGAAAATAGTGGGAGATACCAATTTAAAACAAGACCTAATTTATTTTGGTAATTAATAAAAGAATGTATGTTAAAATGTTGTTAATTACAAATTCATTTCTGAAATTTTACAATGTCTAAAATTACTATCAACTGCGAAGCATATTAGATGCTAAATTAACGGGGCCAAATTAAGCGGATTGGTTAAGGAATTTGAGAATAGTTCTCATAAATGGTGAAAAAAGCTATCTTATGTCATAATATCCTATCCCTGCAATGGTTGCAGATGATGCCTCGAGGAAGAGATTGCTACTTTTAGAAAGTGGCGAGATGATGCCTGATTAGCTCGATGCATCATGCTTTCGCATCCATGAGTAACGAGCTTGCTTGTCGTCGACGAAACTATGGATGCTCTACTATATTCTGCGCATCAGTAGTTGATGGTGAGGAAAATGGGGCCGATAGATATCGAGATATCTAAGGAGCTCTTAGATCTAGAATGGCCGATGGCACTATAAATGCAGACAAAAAGTTCTTAACATAATCAATTTGATTGATCGATTAGGACAACGAGTTTTTGTCATGGATGGAGAGTTGAGCGAGATTTGATCTTGCACTCACTCCGGACTCCTTTCACAATTGTTGTGAATTTTTCATATGAACAAGCTAGATATCGACCTCATTGATTTGCTTAACATGTTGAAAAATGTTGAGAGTCACTTTCGACCAAGAAAGATCAAGTCTTCTTTGGTAGGGGCCAAAGGATCTTACGAAAAGAAGAACGATTCAAAGAAGGTAAATAGAAAGGCATAAACAAAGGATAATAAGAACAAAAGCGATATATGGATAGCAAAGGAGTTTGCTTCCTTTACAATAAGCACAGGACCTTTGGAAAAAAGCTGCGAGAAGCATCTTGCGAGGCTAACGAAAGAAGCTTAGTGAAGTTTGGTTACAATCTGAAATTTGTTCATGATTTAAAATAAATTTTTCTTTAAATCGAGGTTCTACTTGGGTATTGGATCTGACTTTGGTTATCATAAATATAGATTTATGAAGGGACCAAGCGAGTAGAAAGCTAAACAAATATAAGTAATCTATGTGTGGAAAATGAAGCAAAGGTTGCTTTGCATTAGCCATAGAAACTTATAGTTTAGCAATGCTACGAGGCAAATCTATTAAGTCGATAAGTTGTTATTGTATTCCGGTTCTTGTTAAAAATATTATTTCCATTTTATTGTTGAACAATGAAATCTTTGGTATTATAATTAAGAACAATTGTTGTTACTATTTATAATAATAATGTTTTGTATAGAATGGGAATATTACTTAATAAATTTTGTATACTTGACTTACGTGAAAAATAATTTTGCAAATTGAACAAATTAGTATAAGAAAAGGAGATGATCATTCAAAGAGTTGAATGTATGTATTTGTTGAAATACAAGTGTGAATTATTTGAAAGGTTCAAAATTGAAGTGAAACAAATTGGCAAAATATTAAGATTCTTTGATTAGATCGAGGAATAAATACTTGTCTGATAAGTTTCTAGATCATCTCAAATGGTTTTCTCATAATGGACACCTCGATCTGTGATAATTGATTGATGTATCTGAAAGGAAAAATCGTACCTTGTTGGACATGAGTGCGGTCCATAATGATTTCTTACAACATTCCGGTATCCTTACAGGATCATGTCACTAGAAATGGTACGCATATCTCTGAAAAGGTAACCTCAAAATCCATTGAAGACTCCATAAAAGTTATGGACGGGGAGGATTCTAATCTTAAGTATGTTAAGATAAGGGGTTGTCCACTTATGTGAAAAGGTTTCAAAGGATAAGCTTGGGACAAGATTTGACAAGTGTCTGATTTGTGGGACATCCTAAAAAGTAAGTTTAGGGTATATGTTCTATAATCTACTTAGCAAAAGGTGTTTGTTGCGAAACACGCTTCTTTACAATATAAAGGTGTTTATCATTGAAGGGGCTAGTGGGAGGATAATAGATCTTGAAGAGTTCAAGAACCACAAAACACTTATAAGTCGAATAAGAGGAACACATAGATGAACTATTGTACCACCATGAATCGTAAATGCGGAATAGTCTTGAGATACCTAGATACCTAGGAGGTATGGATTCATCATGGATGATGATGATGATGAGTAAGTGTTGTGATCATCGAAGAAATGATGATGATCTCGAGTTACATTACGTTTTGATGATGAGTAAGAGTTCTAGTGTGAACCTAGTGTATACAAAAGAAAGGGTCGATTGGGGAGCGTCGTGACATTCCTAGTATTATATGTTGATATACTACGGATGAGGAATACATACCAATGCTACTGATCGGTAAAGATAAAGTTGTCTAAACATTCCTCCATGAATGATTTGGGAAGAGTATCTTAATTGGGGATATAAATCTATATAGATAGATTTAAAGGATGCTCGACTTAACCCGAGGAATATATTCATTTGATGCTAAAAGTCGTTTAGCATGGCAAACTCGAAGAGATGTCTCATGTTGATGAGCTATGGAGTGTATCTCTCTTAATAGTCCCCACAGACTCACGAAAGAGAGATCGCATGAGTGTGATCATGTATGCAATGAAATATCTGAGACACGATGTTGATCGGTCGTATTATGGAGAAGTTCACTGTGAGTCGGTGAAAAACATCTTAAAGTGCTTAACCCAAGCACTAAGGATGTGATCATATTCATGGTGGGTCTTAATTAAAACTAGAGGCTTAACGGACTCAAGTTTTTTCAGACGAGACGAAGATGACGAAAAATCCACTTTAAGGTAAAGCGTTATCTTGAGCAGTGGGTGCGATGAATTGGAAAGGTTCCAAACAACAAAAGAGTTCTTTGGTTTAGTGATAAAGACAAAGTATATAGCTATAAATGAAGGCTGCAAGTTGATTGTTTGGATTAAAAGTTCATTCTGAGAACTAGGAATAGTTCTAAGTCTCATCTTGGATCTAAACATGTGTTGTGGCACTTTCATTTGATTATTAGAATCATTGAAAGATGGGAAATCACTATAGAGATAGTGGACTCTCATGAACAACATTACATATCCATTAACTAAAAGCTTATCCAACGGCGGGATAATAAATCACTTAGAGAAGAAGAGTATGAGATACCATGACGATTGGCTTTAGTGCAAGTGGGAGATTGAAAGTAGTATGCACACAAGCCCGATCATGTTTGATGATAAAGCATATACTTTGTAACAATCTTATTCATTTATTAATAAAAAGTATTAATTTATTAAAGGCTTTTAATTATCTACGTGATCTTTGTTTTATAATATGTGATAAACCCGTAGTTTTAAGCAATGCTTTTAGAATAATGATGATGATCATTCTAATGAGATCTAAATTCTTAGAAAGCTTAAAACTAAAATAGTTCCCAATCGTTGGATTACTAAATTGGGGATTAGTGAATCCGGATAGATTGGTACATCGTTCTTGCTTCGTTGGATGAGGATGATTGATCTCATGATCATTTGTGTGGAACACTAAAGCAAGTATATGTAGGTGCTTATTAGAGAATAAGTTCCTTTGAGCATTGGCTCGCTAAGGAATACCTAATGGAGTTTTATTTGCTGTCGATAGGAATTCTGTAGTGATAGTAGTCTGAAGTGATCCTTGGACTTGAGATCATCATAGTATCTTGTGTATGATGAGTTATACTTTGACTTATTCCTTAAGACCCTTAGGGTATATCAAAGGGTATGCTTGGGTATAATAAGTTATACATGGAGATAATGTATGATCGATAAAGAATCTACCACTTCAATAAAAGAAGAAATGTCTATGTGATTCGATAAATGACAACCCGATAGTCCTTGGCGAAAGCGAGAATGAAATTAGAAAGGAGTTTCTAATTTGCATTATTTGGAGTTGTGCGTTTAAGGATCGAAATACATATAATTAAATAAAATAAGACTTGTGATAATTCCATGTCTTATATTTAATTGGGACATTGTATGGTGGAAGGATTGAATTATGCGGTAACTATTTACTCGAAGGGTTCTTTTATGATTAATGTTGAAATCTATATTATCTGGAAAGTGGTTGATCATTGGGAGAACTTCCCTATTGTAGAATAAATATTATTTATTTAAATAAATTAATTGTTTAATTTATTTATTTAAATAAGATTAGAATTATTCTAATTGATTTATTCTGTTAGGTTTAATATGGAGAACCTAAAGGGTCACACCATAAAAGGAAGAATAATTATTTAAGAAGTTAATGGCATAATCGTAATAATATGTTATGTATATTTAATTTAATCTATGGTGATAGAATAAATTAAATAGCTTAATATTATTATTTAATATTTTAGAAATATTAAATATAAATTAATAAGAGAGTCTTATTAATATTATTACAATTATTATTATTTTAATTTCTAAAAGAGTTTAGGAATTAATTTAATATAAATACTCTCATTTATTCTAATTGGATTAGGAAGGAAAATTAGTTAAAGGAGTTTAATTAATTATCCCTAATAAGATTAGGGAGCTTAATTAATTAAAAGAATTTAATTAATTAAATAAAACCCAATTCCTTAATTGTTAAGGTGGGTTGCCCATATCTATAAATAAGAGGAGTCTTATTATGGGTGGTATGGGTTGTTGACTTTTTCAACATGTCGTAATAATTCGATTTGTTGGGAGAGTACGCCTTTTTACATAGAGATAGAAAAACTAGGGTTTAGCCAACCACCCTTCTTCTTGAATTTTATTCTTCCTTGGTGGATCACCTCTGAGAGGCCAAACATTTGGGTGGCTAACGTTGATCGAAGGAAGGAACCAAACCGGTGGATTCAGATTGAGCGAAAAGGATTTGGAGGTGAACTTGTACACGAGGAAGCTCGATCTTCAGGTATGATTTTATTCTTTATCTTTTCGTTTAATTAATAATTATGCATAAAGGGTGATCACGGGTATATGGTTTGTAAAAATTTTAAACTACGATTTTTACTTTCGCTTTATTTTTTATGCAATTTGATTGCGTTCTTGAATATTACAAACCTAACAATAATACATTGAGATAAAACTTTTATGCGTAATTATTAATTGTTTTAATTGATATTATATTGATATGTGTTTAGAACAATTTAATTGGGCATAATTTATTAGGTATAATTTATTAAATTACGTAAAAAATTAAAAAAAAAAAAAATTGTCATTTTTTTTAAAAGTGAAGAGAGCGAGGATTCGATATTTATTTTTATTAACGGAACATTTTTTCTTCATATATAACATATATATCATACGGATGAAACATAAAAAAAAAAAAAAAAGTATGCGGTACACAAAGATAAATGTGAACTACAGGTTAATTAGAAAAAAATCGAAATTCATTTAAAAAGTTGCGTAATTAATTGTGTTACAATTTTATCGATAAAATATATATTTAAATTTTGTATAAATAATTTTTATTTATTATGGTGTGATTTTATTTATATAATATTATTTTAATAGTTGTATAATTAAAGAGTTTATTTATTTAAATTTTATCAAAAGTTTATCCCCAGTTTTATCGATAAAGATTTAAATTTTGTCGAAATAATTTTTAATATTATGGTGTGAATTTGAGATAATATTATAGTTGTGGGTAGTATTTATAAATTTTTAGGGTTATATTATATTTTGGTGGGGGAATATTAGGTTTAGCGAGGGAATATTTAAATGCAATAATTCAATCATTGGTGGACCCACAGACAATAATTATTGTGGGATTGAAAAATTTGCAAAGTGAAAAAATTTTATTGAAATAACGGCGGAAGTTTTTCTGGTTATTATCTTGTTGAACTACTTTCGGTAGTAAAAATGAAATGTCGACAAAAATGTGTGTTGCAATAACGGTTCATAGTAGCTTTGTTGGTATTGATTATTGATGCTTATGTGAGAAGTCATGATTATTATTTTTGATTCCATTATTATGATTATTAATAATAATATGAATTATTATAGCGATAATGGCGTTTTGTTTTATTAATTATTATTAGCGTAATAAAAGCGAAACATCTTTATATAAAATAGAATACTTTATTAAAGTTATTACATAAATAGAATATATTATATTTTATTATGCATAGTGTTGCGTAGTGTTTTTGCATAGTGTTTTTTGCATAGTATTGCATAGTGTTTGCATAGTAAAATGTTTTTATATAAATAGAATATATTATATTTTATTTAAAAGATTTTTCTTTAAATATGGATAGTCAGATTAAAGTAAATCAATACAGATAGTTCATGGATTAATTCTTATGCATTCCATTTTCCTATAAATAGAAGCTCATTCCTTCATTATTTTCTTACGAATTCATTGAAACTACAGAGAGAAATTATAGAGAGAAAGCTATAGAGAAAATTATAGAAAGAAGAAGAGTATTACTACTTTGATTCCGATTTTTTTACATATTAGGTTCTTTTTGTACGGTAAAGGGTGTTATTCTTTCTTCTTGAAGAGAACTTACATTATTCCATTCATTATTATTACATTGGAATAACTTTTGTAAAAGTGGCATACCTATACATAACTTTGTATATCTGGCGTACCTATACTTGGTGAAATCCTTATGTTATTCCATTTTTATTTATTACATTGGAATAACTTTTGTATCTGTGATGAATTACCCTATACTTGGTGACATTCTTCTATTATTCCATTCTTTATTATTACATTGGAACATCACATGCATGTGTTTTTACAGGACACAGTTCCGTTTTTATTATTACATTTGGAACATCACATGCATGTGTTTTACATGACTGGTTCCGTCTTTATCATTACATTTGGAATATCCTATACGTGTGTTTTACACGGATCAGTTCCATCTTTATTATTACATTTGGAACATCACATCGGTTGTGAATTTCACGACTTTGGTTAAGTTATTATTATTACATTGGAATAACTTTTATCATGTCTTGATCTGCGCGTGCGTGGTGATTTCTTTTGTTATTCCATTCTTTATTATACCCAGGTTGGTTAAAACTTTGACTTATACTCCATGAAATTAGTAGAATATCCTTGATATTTGCGTTTCATCGATATCTTTTCATGGAAATATTCTTACGATCATTCTTGAATTTTACTCTACTGAAACGATATCGTGTTGACAATTTGGGCGTTAATAATTCATGGATTAAATAATTCTTGAACTTGTTTTATTGAATTATTATGTCATTGTCATCATCCTCATGTTATATTATGTTATCTTTGGCTTACGTGCGTAGATGAACTTAGTATGATTATGACGAGGGATCATTCGGTATAATCATGACTTGATATAAATGATGTGACAAAAAGTCCTCGATGGCTTTTGTAATGCGATGATGGATAGTTTTTGGTATGATTATGACCGGGGTGATTCGGTATAGTCATGACCATTGATAATTTGATGAAAATCCTTGGCCAGTAGTGCGGGGGATGATTAGATGTGGTGGTTTATTTATTAAAATTTGAGTCTCGGCGATAAAAATTGATGAAAACCTTTTAAAACCTAAAAGATAGTAGACTTTATTCTCTACTTGACTCTTTTAATGGATTGCTTATTCATTGCTGAGATTAAAGCTGGTTTATCTATTGTATTTTATCGGTTTAACAACTTTGTTGAAGGCTAATGATAATTTATTACGCATTATCTTAGTCATAATATTTCTTCTTTGGGCTAGTTGAGCTCACCCTTTCTTTCCTTTCATTGTTCTCTTGAAAAATGAGAACATAGGCTGAGACGAGTCGGGGAGCGGAGTAATGGTCGGAGGATAGCATTAGTAGTCCTCACTATTACGTGAAATAGTGTGATAATAGTTGTAATGAGGACTCCTTTTGAGTTTGTATAATATCTAGTAGACAATATTTGTATTCAAACTCACGATTTATATAATTATTATTACACACAGATTATATTAGTAAGTTGTATTTGAATTTATGTACCATGTAAGTGGCGACCCAAGATGGGTGGCGTATACCTAATTTTGGGGCGTCACGGTTGGTATCGAGCTTAGGGATATGATCCACAGCTGAGATGTGAGATAAGAACTAGGAGGGAGAGCGGAAATTCCTTATTTAGTATGACCTACCTAAATTTATTTGGTATTTAATTGGTCGGTCGAGAGTATAGGGATAATATGTGATATGTTAATTAACCCTTGTTTTGTGGCGGTGTTTGAGAATGATATCTGAAAATCTTTGAGATAAGCAATGAAGCACATGAGAGTGTTGATTCAATTCGAAACAAAAGGTAACGACCAACAACACGATAATAATCATCTTTGGTGGCAGCGGCTTATCGAACAATGATAACCATCGTGGGGAAATTATCATGCTAAGAATGGTAACCACTTGGTTGGTAATCATGGCAAAGATAATAAAGTGGAAATTTCAAGAAGAAAGTCATTTAGCTCGATTTTGTTGTATAGCATGAAGTCAAGTCCAGGCATTTGGGGATAGTGGCACCAAAGGCGGATCTGGACAAAACAAAATCGTTGGTTTTCGGAAGAAGCGTTTTTATGACTTCTCAAAAAGTGGGTAACCCGAACGAGCGAAGTTATACGGGTTAGTTAATTATAAATTCTTGCGAAGTCTATACCTTATTAGATCTGGGGTTCTACCCATTCTTTTATCTCTCTTGCTTTGCGTTCAGCGTTTAAATTTGACTCGGAGAAATTAGACTTTGATTTATCTATTGAAACTTAGTTGGGAGAAACCTTCATTACCTCCACTTTTATTAAATCTTGTTGTTTCAAATAAACACTTTCACGTTACTGTCGATCTTATCTCTTTGAAAATACTTGCCTTTGAGGTAATTTTTGAAATCGATTGATTAACTACTCATTATTCTTTTAAAAGGTTGTTAGCTTTTATATTCTAAACAACTTTGTTATCTGAATTCAAAGTAACCAAACCCTAAAGTTAATCATTTGTTATATCAAGCCATAAGTAAAAGCCAGAACCTTTCGTTGTTGACTTCCTTGTGTGGAATGCTGCGAAGCCGGACTTTACGTATGGCGACGTCGTGAATGAAGATGGCAAGTTTATAGGTATCATTGTGAGGTCTTATCTAGGTTAAGGGATAGAAGTCACGATTGGTATCAATGTGACGTCTTATCCAAGTCTTGGATAAAAGTAATGATTTTGAATGATATTTCTATCATTAATAAATTTCTTGGCGTATTCTTGAAGACTTCCTAGCCTACCTAGGCGTGAAATCGAATTTTGTATTGACCCGATCTGAAAACCATTTCTTAAACCCTCGAATATTTCTTGACTAAAATGAGCAGTTTACGTGGTTTATGATGAAAGTCATAATAAAAGCATTGGACTAATGAAAATCATGGGTATTATGTGGTATTAGTAAGTGTTATGATGAGTTATGTTGGTTAGTATGTGAAAACATGAAAGTTTCTTAGAAATCACAAAGAGTTGAAAATCGATTTTGGTGAAAAAGCGTAACATGAAATTCAATTGACCATATCTCTTATTATATTTTGAATTTTTGAATGTGGTCAAGTCCTAGAGTTAGATCTATGAGTTACCTAACTAATCCAAGTGGAATTACTGGAAAAGGTGTTGTAGATTTTTGTGTGGGACTGATTTTTAGCAAAGGAGGCCAAAGCTGTAAATTTCAAAAATGCTCTTGCCATGAAACTTTAAGGGGCTGTTTCGGCCACTTAAATTATGAGAAAAATTCTGGCCTTTTGGGACATGAAGGTATATGGTATAAAGTATCTCCTGTCCAAAAATGAGCTCATTACGACTTAAAATGAGCAAGTTATGACTATTTCAATATTTAGGTTTTTCAAATGACGAAAAATATATAACCGGAGTTCTATAACTCAAGATGACCATGAAATTTAAACTAGAAGCTCACGTTAACATGTGTAAGATCCTGCCAAGATTTGGGAATTTTGGAGTTAAACTTGAGGTAGCTAATTTCTTAAGGAATTAATTAGAAATTGATTTTTGAAAATAGTAAATGAATTTTAAAAATTAGAGAAAATATATTTTCATTATGGGACTATATTATGCTAAATCCCAGAAAAGAAATATTTTGGGACTAATTTGGTATTTTTCATGAAAATAGTTTAATTCTGAACATATGAGTTAAATATGTTATGTGAAGTAACAAAGTTGAAAATAGGATTTTATGGCTAGAGAATCCTATATAGAATATATGCATATTTTTGATGAGGGATTTGATAATTGGTGATGATATCTTATGAGTATGGCATTTTGAATGATTAAATGCATTATATGGTAAAAGCGTAAACAATTGAGATAAATTGTTTATAAATTTAAGAAGTGATTAAAATATTATTATAATATTAATGATATTAGATTATGAGATTATTAAGTGATTGATAACATGGGGATATTCTTGAATCTGGATAAATTATATTATAAATGTTTAATATTTATCCTTTATCTCATTTGATTGATTCTTTATATCATTATCCTCATGTTTTATATTATGTTGAAAGTCATTACGTGGCTTTATGGTGCATAGATGGACTTGGTATGATTATGACCGAGGAGTTGATTGTTAGGTATAATAATCAATGGTAATTGAAAACTTAATGAATTATTATCTTTGGTAGTGGTGCATGGATAATTTGTGGTGCGTGATACTAATGAATACACAATTATCTTTGGTAGTAGTGCATGGATAATTTGTGGTGCGTGATCTTAATGAATACACAATTATCTTTGGTAGTAGTAGTGCATGGATAATTTGTGGTCGTGATACTTAATGAATACACGATTATCTTTGGTAGTAGTGCATGGATAATTTAATGGTCGTGATACTAATGAATACTTTGGTAGTAGTGATTATCTTTGGTAGTAATGAATACGTTATCTTTGGTAT
The DNA here is from genome assembly GCA_020205615.1 of Panax quinquefolius. Classification (NCBI taxonomy): domain Eukaryota; kingdom Viridiplantae; phylum Streptophyta; class Magnoliopsida; order Apiales; family Araliaceae; genus Panax; species Panax quinquefolius. The sequence continues at coordinate 122,514,257 of CM035172.1, read as the reverse complement.
GGATAATTTATGGTGCATGATACTAATGAATACGATTATCTTTGGTAGTAGTGCATGGATAATTTGTCTGGTTTAATGAATACCACGATTATCTTTGGTAGTAGTGCATTGGATAATTTGTAATTGTGATATTAATCTTAATGATACGTTATCTTTGGTAATGAATATCCTTGGCATATCCTTGGCACATAGTGCGGGATGATTCGATGATATGGATTAATTATTGAAATGAGTCTCGTGATGAAATATTAATTCATGGATGTGGTAAAAAGTCATCTTTGGCTAGTAGTGCATTGATAGACTTGGTATGATTATGACCACGGATTATTCGGTATAATCATGGCCGTAATTGAAAACTACGAATATCCTTGGCGATGGTGTGCATGGATAATTAGGTGGTTGTGATTAATCTAATTAAGGTTATTGGTTTCGCATTATTGGTTTCTGATTGTTGTATCTTTATCTTTGGCACATGCAAAGATGAATTGTTAATGAATATCTTTGGCGGATTGCAAAAGATGAATTTAATATTTTAAGCGATAAAGGTATTCAAGGTATCCTCATCTCTTTATCATATCAGTCGTACCCTAATTTAGAGGCGAAATTCCATAAGGAGGGGAGATTGTGAGACCCCAGTTTTATCGATAAAGATTTAAATTTTGTTGAAATAATTTTTAATATTATGGTGTGAATTTGAGATAATATTATAGTTGTGGGTAGTATTTATAAATTTTGCAAAGTATGCAAGTGGTTATATTATATTCGATTGGTGGGGAATATTCGGTTTAGCGAGGAATATTAAATACAACTACTCAATCATTGGTGGACCCTACAACGAAATTATTGTCGGATTGAGAAAGCGACAAAAATATTTTATTGAAATAACGGCGGAAGTTTTACTGTAGTTCTTGTTGAACTACTTTCGGTAGTAAAAAACGATGTCGTGTGGTTTCATAGTAGCTACACCGGTATTGATTATTGATGCTTATGTGAGAAGTCACTCGGTTTGATTCCATTATTATCGATTAATAATATGAATTATTATAGCGATAATGACGTTTTGTTTTATTAAGTATTATTAACGTAATAAAAGCGAAACATCTTTATATAAAATAGAATACTTTATTAAAGTTATTACATAAATAGAATATATTATATTTTATTATGCATAGTGTTGCGTAGTGTTTTTGCATAGTATTGCATAGTGTTTGCATAGTAAAATGTTTTTATATAAATAGAATATATTATATTTTATTTAAAAGATTTTTCTTTAAATATGGATAGTCAGATAAAAGTAAATCAATACGGACCGTTCATGGATTAATTCTTATGCATTCCATTTTCCTATAAATAGAAAGCTCATTCCTTCATTATTTTCTTACGAATTCATTGAAACTACAGAGAGAAATTATAGAGAGAAGCTATAGAGAAAAATTATAGAAAGAAGAAGAGTATTACGCTACTTCACTACTTCATATTAGGTTCTTTTTTACGGTAAGGGGTGTTATTCTTTCTTCTTGAAGAGAACTTACATTATTCCATTCATTATTATTACATTGGAATAACTTTTGTAAAAAAGTGGCATACCCTATACATAACTTTATATCATGGCGTACCTATACTTGGTGAAATCCTTATGTTATTCCATTTTTATTTATTACATTGGAATAACTTTTGTATCTGTGGTTTACCCTATACTTGGTGACATTCTTCTATTATTACATTTGGAACATCACATGCATGTGTTTTTTACAGGACACAGTTAAGATTTTATTATTACATTGGAACATCACATGCATGTGTGTTTTACAGGACTGGTTCCGTCTTTATCATTACATTGGAATATCTATGTCGTGTGTTTTACAACGGATCGCCCATCTTTATTATTACATTGGAACATCACAGCCGGTGTGAATTTCACGACTGGTTTCCGTTATTATTATTACATTGGAATAACTTTGTCTGTCTGAATCTACCGCATGCGTGGTGATTTCTTTTGTTATTCCATTCTTTATTATACCCGGTTGGTTAAAACTTTGACTTCTATACTCCATGAAATTAGTAGAATATCCTTGATATTTGCGTTTCATCGATATCTTTTCATGGAAATATTCTTGATCATTCTTGAATTTTACTCTCTGAAAACGATATCATGTTGACAATTTGGGCGTTAATAATTCATGGATTAAATAATTCTTGAACTTGTTTTATTGAATTATTATGTCATTGTCATCATCCTCATGTTATATTATGTTATCTTTGGCTTACGTGCATAGATGAACTTAGTATGATTATGACGAGGATCATTCGGTATAATCATGACTTGATATAAATGATGTGACAAAAAAGTCCTCGATGGCTTTTGTAATGCGATGATGGATAGTTTTGGTATGATTATGACCGAGGGGTGATTCGGTATAGTCATGACCATTGATAATTTGATGAAAATCCTTGGCCAGTAGTGCGGGGATGATTAGATGTGGTGGTTTATTTATTAAAAATGAGTCTCAATGATAAAATTGATGAAAACCTTTTAAAACCTAAAGATAGTAGACTTTATTCTCTACTTGACTCTTTTAATGGATTGCTTATTCAGCTGATTAAAGCTGGTTGTCTATTGTATTTTATCGGTTTAACAACTTGTTGAAAACTAATGATAATTTATTACGCATTATCTTAGTCATAATATTTCTTCTTGGGCTAGTTGAGCTCACCCTTTCTTTCACTTTGTTCTCTTGAGAAATGAGAACATAGGCTTGGAGACAGTCGGGGAGCGAAGTAATGGTCGGAGGATAGCATTAGTAGTCCTCACTATTACAGTGAAATAGTGTGATAATAGTTATAATGAGGACTCCTTTTGAGTTTGTATAATATCTAGTAGACAATATTTGTATTCAAACTCACGGTTTATGTCGTATTATACCTGCAGATTATATTAGTAAGTTGTATTTGAATTTATGTACCATGTAAGTGGCGACCCAAGATGGGTGACGTATACCTAATTTTGGGGGCGTCACAGATTCCATGATAACTAATTGGAGTTGAAATTGGATTTTATTTTTCCTTAAATAAAGGAGTTTATTAAGATATGAAATAGGATTTCATATTATTCAAAATAAAAGAGTTTATTTGTGAATAGGAAAGAAAATCCGAATTTCCTTAAATAAAGGAGTTTATTTAAATATGAAATAAGATTTCATATTATTCAAAATAAAGGAGTTTATTTGTGAATAGGAAAGATAATCCGTGTTTCCTTTAATATTTTTTTTTACATGGAATTGGATTCCATAATTAATTAAAATAAAAGAGTTTATTTTAATTAAAGATTTTTTTTTACATGGAATTGATTCTGAAATTAATTAAAATAAAAGAGTTTATTTTAATTAAAGATTTTTTTTACATGGAATTGGATTCCATAATTAATTAAAATAAAGGAGTTTATTTTGATTAAAAATTTTGATTAAAATAAAATAGTTTATTTTATTCAAAATAGGATAAATTAAAATAAAATAGTTTTATTTTGATTTAAATTTGGATTAAAATAAAGGAGTTTATTTTAATTCAAAATTAGATTTTATACTAAATAAATTTGCCCATTAAATGATATCAATATATATATTAAATGTTTATTATTCATAAGATGAATGTTATTTATTGATGCATATGATGATGTATGTATGATAATAAATGGGATTGATTATGGATTATTGACGAATGCGATTGGATTTTATTTTAGTTGGATGCATGAATGTATGGGTTTTTATTAAATGGGGTCTGCGTACCTCGCCTTCTCTAATTTTTTCTTAATGTAAATTCTATCTCCCTCCTATGTACTTCCCTCGATCACGATCAAGGTTTCTATTTAATTTTAAATAGTATTGTAATAGAATAGTTAGAATTAATTTTAGAAAATTAGAGATCAAGGGACAAGAAGAGCTTGAAGACCCGTTTGTAATAGAGCCCGGGTTTAAATGTAATAGTTATATTTAAATATTATTTCTTGCACCCCTAGGGTTTGACCTTTTGGTTCACTTGGTGGCTCTAGTGAACCAAACTAGAATAAAAGTCCATAATCAATCCGGGTAGAATATAGTATTCTATATGTGCATGCTTATACTATATATATTATATATTATGCAAACATGCTTGCATGTTAATTAATAATATATGCGTATTTTATATATATATATAATGCGCTATGCAGCTAAACAAGATGAGACAAATTAATAACAAACCCCTCAATTTTTATATTAAGTCCTAAGCGTTCAAAGATATTTGGAATATCGAACGTCAGCTTTCAGCATGATAAAATTAATAGAGTATTAAATATTTAATATGAGTTTGTTGTGTCACCACAAGGCAAGTATTAAGTATTTAAGATGTTAATTTATCACATTTGATGCTTATAAAGAAAATTGAACAATATTATTTTGTTGTGTCACCACAAGGATGATATTTTTCTTTTTGAATATATGGAGTGCTAGGTTGGACTTAACTTGGATAATTTTGATTCTGATGTGCCACCACACTGATCAAAATAATCTAAGAGGCAAAATACAAGGAGTTGCATAGTTGATGCAATTGACAAAAAGTTGTCTACCTATTTATTTATATATAGTTTGTTGTGTCACCACAAGGCTATATACATTTGAAATGGGATCCTTATTCTCACTAGCAAATCTTTAATTAGATTTTGCTTAACTATATAAGTGAGGGTAATATAGTTTGAAGAAAATAGTGGGAGATACCAATTTAAAACAAGACCTAAAATTATTTTGGTAATTAATAAAAGAATGTATGTTAAAATATTGTTAATTACAAATTCATTTACGAAATTTTACAATGTCTAAAATTACTATCATCGCGAAGCATATTAGATGCTAAATTAATCGAAATCAAATTAAGCGGATTGGTTAAGGAATTTGAGAATAGTTCTCAAAAATTTGAAAAGCTATCTTATGTCCTTAATACGCCTATCCTCTCTGAATGGTTGCGATACATTGCCTCTGAGGAAGACATTGCTACTTTTAGAAAGTGGCAAGATGATGCCTGCAATTTGGCTCAATGCATCATTCCCGCATCTATGAATAACGAGCTTGACGTCGATGAAACTATGGATGCTTCTACTATATTCCTCGCACATCAAGTAGTTGATGGTGAGGAAAGTAGGACCGATAGATATCGAGATATCTAAGGAGCTCTTCCGATCTAGAATGGCCAATGGCACTATAAATATGCATAAAAAGTTCTTAACATAATCAATTTGATTGATCAATTAGGACAACCGGTTTGTCATGGATGGAGAGTTGAGCCAAGATTTGATCTTGCACCCACTCCTGGACTCCTTTCACAATTGTTGTGAATTTTTCATATGAACAAGCTAGATATCGACCTCGGCCGATTTGCTTAACATATTGAAAAATGTTGAGAGTCACTTTCAACCAAGAAAGACCATGTCTTCTTCGGTAGGGGCCAAAGGATCTTCCTAAAAGAAGAACGATTCTAAGAAGGTAAATAGAAAGGCAAAAACAAAGGATAATAAGAACAAAGCGATACTGGATAGCAAAGGAGTTTGCTTCCACTGCAATAAGCCTGGACACTGGAAAGAAACTGCGAGAAGCATCTTGCAGAGGCTAACCAAAGAAGCTTAGTGAAGTTTCGGTTATAAATACAAATTTGTTCATGATTTAAAATAAAATTTTCTTTAAGTCAAGGTTCTACTTGGGTATTGGATACCGACTTTGGTTATCATAAATATAGATTTATGAAGGGACCAAGCACAAGTAGAAAGTTAAACAAAGATAAGTAATCCTATGTGTGGAAAATGAAGCAAAGGTTGCTGCATTAGCTATAGAAACTTATAGTTTAGCACTGCCTATGGGCAAATCTATTAAATCAATAAGTTGTTATTGTATTCCAGTTCTCGTTGAAAACATTATTTCCATTTTATTGTTGGACAATGAAATCTTTGGTATTATAATAAAGAACAATTGTTGTTCTATTTATAATAATAATGTTTTGTATAGAACTGGAATATTACTTAATAAATTTTGTATACTTGACTTACATGAAAATAATTTTGCATATTGAACAAATTAGTATAAGAAAAGGAGATGATCATTCAAAGAGTTGAATGTATGTATTTGTTGAAATACAAGTGTGAATTATTTGAAAGGTTCAAAGAATTCAGAAATGAAACAAATTGACAAAGTATTGAGATTCTTTGATTAGATTAAGGAATAAATACTTGTGCAATAAGTTTCTAGATCATCTCAAATGGTTTTCTCATAATGGACACCTCTTGATACATAATAATTGATTGATGTATCTGAAAGGAAAAATCATACCTTGTTGGACATGGTGCGGTCCATAATGATTTTACCGACATTCCAGTATCCTTCTAGGGTCATGTCCTAGAAATGGTTGCATATCTACGAAAATGGTAACCTCAAAATCCGGCCCCAAGACTCCATAAAAGTTATGGACAGGGAGGATTCCTAATCTTAAGTATGTTAAGATAAGGGGTTGTCTAACTTATGTAAAAGGTTTCAAAGGATAAGCTTGGGACAAGATTTGACAAGTACAATTTGTGGGACATCCTAAAGTAAGTTTAGGGTATATGTTCTATAATCCTACTTAGCAAAAAGTGTTTGTTACGAAACACGCTGCCTTCTAAGATAAAGGTGTTTATCATTAAAAGGGGCTAGTGGGAGGATAATAGATCTTGAAGAGTTCAAGAACCACAAAACACTATAAGTTAAATAAGAGGAACACAGTAGATAGATCTCATTGTACCACAATCGAATCGTGAAATCGAATAATCTTCAAGATACCTAGGAGGTATGGATTCATCATGGATGATGATGATGAGGTACACATCATAGAAGATGATGATCCGAGTTACATTACATGAGAGTAAGACTTCTAAATATGTGTACAAAAGGGTCGTGGGGCGCGTCGTGAAATTTCTAGTATTATATGTTGATATACTACGGATGAGGAATTACATACCAATGCTACAATCAGTAATGATAAAGTTGTCTAAACATTCCTCCATGAATGATTTGGAAGAGTATCTTAATTGGGGATATGAATCTATATAGATAGATTTAAGAGGATGCTCGACTTAACCCAACGAACGATATTCATTTGATGCTAAAGTCGTTTAGCATGGCAAACTCAAGAGATGTCTCATGTCGATGAGCTATGGAGTGTATCTCTCTTAATAATCCCCACAGACTCTCGAAAAGAGAGGTCGCATGAGTGACAATCATGTATGCAATGAAATATACGAGACACGATGTTGATCGGTCATATTCGGAGAAGATCACCAAAAGATGGTGAAAACATCTTAAAGTTCTTAACCCAAGCACTAAGGATGTGAGCAAACTTGGTGGGTCTGAATTAAAACTAGAGGGCTTTACGACTCAAGTTTTTCGACGGACTAAGACGACCGAAAAATTCACTTTAAGGTAAAGTGTTACCTTGAGCATCTGGTGCAAAGATGAATTTGAAAGGTTCCAAACAACAAAAAGAGTTCTTTGGTTTAGTGATAAAGACAAAGTATATAGCTATAAATGAAGGCGCAAGTTGATTGTTTGGATTAAAAGTTCATTACGTAACTAGGAATAGTTCCAAAGTCTCATCTTGGATCTAAACATGTGTTGTGGCACTTTCATTTGATTATAAGAATCATTGAAAGATGGGAAATCACTATAGAGATAGTGGACTCTCATAAACAACATTACATATCCATTAACTAAAACTTATCCAACGGCGGGATAATCGCCACTTAGAGAGAAGAGTATGAGTTACCATGACGATTGGCTTTAGTGCAAGTGGGAGATTGAAAGTAGTATGCACACAAGCCAATCATGTTTGATGATAAAGCATATACTTTGTAACAATCTTATTCATTTATTAATAAAAGTATTAATTTATTAAAGGCTTTTAATTATCTACATGATCTTTGTTTTATAATATGTGATAAACCCATAGTTTTAAGCAATGCTTTTAGAATAATGATGATGATCATTCTAATGAGATCTAAATTCTTTGAAAGCTTAAAACTAAAATAGTTCCCAATCGTTGGATTACTAAATTTGGGATTAGTGAATCCGGATAGATTGGTACATATCGTTAACTTTTCATTGGATGAGGATGATTGATCTCATGATCATTTGTGTGGAGACACTAAAGCAAGTATGTAGGTGCTTATTAGAGAATAAGTTCATTTGAGCACGTGGCTCGCTAAGGAATACCTAATGGAGTTTTATTTGCTCATCGATAGGAATTCTGTAGTGATAGTAGTCTGAGTAATCCTTGGACTTGAGATCATCATAGTATCTTGTGTATGATGAGTTATACTTTGACTTATTCCTTAAGACCCTTAGGGTATATCAAAGGGTATGCTTGGGTATAATAAGTTGTACGTGGAGATAATGTATGATCAATAAAGAATCTACCACTTCTAATAAAAGAAGAGAAATGTCTATGTGATTCGATAAATGACAACCCAGTAGTCCTTGGCGGCGAATGAAATTAGAAAGGAGTTTCTAATTTGCATTATTTGGAGTTGTGCATTTAAGGATCGAAATACATATAATTAAATAAAATAAGACTTGACAAAGAATTCCATGTCTTATATTTAATTGGGACATTGTATGGTGGAAGGATTGAATTGTCTGCAGTAACTATTTACTCAAAGGTTCTTTTATGATTAATGTTGAAATCTATATTATCTGGAAAGTCGTTGATCGCTAGGGAGAGGCTTATCCTATTGTAGAATAAATATTATTTAAATAAATTAATTGTTTAATTTATTTATTTAAATAAGATTAAATTGTTCTAATTGATTTATTCACAAGGTTTAATATGGAGAACCTAAAGGGTCACACCATAAAAGGAAGAATAATTATTTAAGAAGTTAATGGCATAATCGTAATAATATGTTAAGTATATTTAATTTAATCTATGGTGATAGAATAAATTAAATAGCTTAATATTATTATTTAATATTTTAGAAATATTAAATATAAATTAATAAGAGGAGTCTTATTAATATTATTACAATTATTATTATTTTAATTTCTAAAAGAGTTTAGAAATTAATTTAATATAAGTACTCTCATTTATTCCTAATTGGATTAGGTTGGAAAATTAGTTAAAAGAGTTTAATTAATTATCCCTAATAAGATTAGGGAGCTTAATTAATTAAAAGAATTTAATTAATTAAATAAAACCCAATTCCTTAATTGTTAAGGTGGGTTGCCCACATCTATTAATAAGAGGAGTCTTATTATGGGTGTGTGTGGTTGATTTTTCAACATACGTAATAATTCCAATTTGTTGGGAGAGTACACCCTTTCTATAGAGATAGAAAAACTAGGGTTTAGCCAACCACCTTTTTTTTTGAATTTTCTTCTTCCTTGGTGGATCACCTCTGAGGCCAAACATTTGGGTGGCTAACGTTGATCGAAAGGAAGGAACCAAACCCATGGATTCAAGATTGAACGCGAAAGGATTTGGAGGTGAACTTGTACCTGAGGAAGCTCGATCTTCAAGGGTATGATTTATTCTTTATCTTTTCGTTTAATTAATAATTGTGCATAAAGGGTGATCCGGGTATATGGTTTGTAAAATTTTAAACTCTGATTTTTTTACACGCTTCCGCATTATTTTGCAATTTGATTGCGCACATGAATATTACAAACCTAACACAAATAAGGTATAAGCTTCGCAAGAGTTTATGATTTGCTTACCCGTGATCACCTCGTTCGGATTCCTCGCTTTTTGGGAGGTTACGACAAACGCTCTCCCTTGAACTACCAGTTTTGTCTTGTCCGGGACGACCTTTGATGCCTCCATCCCTGCTGGACTTGACTTTGGTGCCTGACAAAATCGGACTAGGTGACCTTTTCTTTCATAATTGTAACATGCTTTGGACTGCTTGATATCTGATTTGGTGATGTGTCCCTCCCTCCAAGATTTGTAACATCTGACCGACGCCGTTTCTCCTTCCTTAACAACAAGTCTTTGGCCGTAGATGTCTTTCCATCATTATTGAATCTCCTCTTCTTGAAATTTCCACTTCTATTATCTTGGCCATGATTACCACCGGAGTGGTTACCATTTCTGGCATGTTGATTCCCTCTATGTTTGTTGTTCACTGCTTCTATGACTACTACCATTGGTATTATCGACTTGTCTGCTGCTCTCTCTGGGTTGGGTTGACTCATTATCACACTCCAATAACTGAGCCCTATTTACAACATTTGAATACAAACACAGTTTGTGAGAAATTAAGTATTGACGTATCTCAGGTTTCAAACCTCTTAGAAACATCCACGCAATTCTCTCCTTATTATCAACCAAGTGGGGGCGCAAACCGGGACAACTCAGCAAACTTAGCTTCGTACTGTGACACGGTTATATTGTTTTGCTCCAACTTAATAAACTCCACCTCCTTCATGTGATGAATACTTTCGAGAAAGTACTTGTCTTTGAATAGCTCTTAGAACTTCTCCCAAGACATTTTCAGTGCGACAGGTTGAGTACGCTTTACAGATTTCCACCATGAATCACCATCCTCATGCAATACGAAGGTGGCAAAGGGAACCTTTTGCTCCTCGGAGCATCCCAAGACATCAAATATCTTGGTGATCTGCTTTATCCACGTCTCCGCCTTAAGTGGTTTTGGCTCTCCAATAAACTCCGATGGTCCCAGCTCCTTGAACTGCTTAGCGGTGACCGTCCGAGAGTTTCCAGTGTTTCCACCTGTATTTTGGACAGGAGTCGTTCATGCCTGATGTTGCATGAATTGCGTAAAGCTTCTGAACATCCCATCGTTCATCATTTGATCGGTGTTGTTTTTTACCTGAGGATTATTGTCTTCCTGTTGCACATTATCCTTGGTATTGATCGTTGGTGACTCAACGGTCTCATGTGCTTCATTGTTGATCTCAACATTTTCAGATGCCATTTTCAAACATTGCCACAAAACAAGGGTTAATTGACATATCACATATTATCCCTATACTCTGACCAACCAATTAAATACCAAATAATCTTAGGTAGGTCATACTAGCGAAGGAATTCCCCATTTCTCCCCTCTTAATTCTTATCTCACATCTCAGCCAGGGATCATATCCCTAAGCTTTGATACCAACTGTGACGCCCCCAAAATAGGTATACAACACCCATCTTGGGTCGCCAAATACATGGTACTGAATAAAAATACAAACATAATTATACAACATGAGCTGAGAGTTTTTACACGAATATTATCTTCTAGACAATATCCAAACTCAAATGGAGTCCTCATTACATTTATTGTCACACTATTTTATAGAATAGTGAGGACTACTATAACACCATTTCGGGCCATCACCACGTTCCCCGACTAGTTCCGGCTACGTTCTCATTTCCTGAAGAGAACAATGGAAGTAAAAGGGTGAGCTCAACTAGCCCAGTAAGAAATATTATGACTAAGATAATGCAGAATAAGTTATCATTAGTCTTCAACAATGTTAAACTGATAGAATATAATCGACAACAAGTTTAACTCCAGCGGAATAAGCAATCCATTAGAAGAGTTAAGTAGAGCATGATATCTACTATCTTCTATGATTTAAAAAGGTTTTCATCAACTTTATCGCTGAGACTCAGCTTAATAAATAAACCACATCATCGAATCATCCCTGCACTACGGGCCAAGATTATTCATGTAATCATCAATGGTCATGATTATACCGAATAATCCCTGGTCATAATCATATTAATCAACAGTCCATCTATGCACGTAAGCCAAAGGTGACTTTTATCACATATAAGCATGAGGATGATGACAATGATATAAACATTTAATTAAATGAAAGCAAAGTATAAATTTTAAAGATTCATAATTTAATTTATCCAGTATTCAATAATGTCCAAATTATCAACATGATACTTCTTTGTGGATTAAAATTCAAGAATAATATCCATGTATCAAAAATATTTTGGACAGAAAAGAAATCAATTTTTTGGGTGAATAGTAATCGGGTGAATAATACCCGTGAATAGTACTTAAATGAATAGTAACTTGGCATGAAAAGTACCCCAAATACCCGAAAGTGAATAATATTATAGTAAATAATGCTTAGGTGAAATAGTAACTCAAGTGAATAGTAACTCGTGAATAGTATCCCAACATAAAAAGTGTCCCGAATACCTGAGTGAATAATATTATAGTGAATAGTAACCAGGTGAATAGTAACCCATGAATAATACCCCGGGTGAAAATATTGATATTTAATAAGAAAGTTCAGATCAATATTCCAATGAAACGATACTGGATGAAGCGTAAAACTCAAGGATATTCCACTAATTTCAAGGATTATAGAAGCAATACTTACCATAGTAAGTTTAGATTTAAGAATATGAAAAGAAATAACATACTGAAATCAAAATGAATTTTCACCAATATATACGATGCGTAATCCGCGTGTAGACAAAGTTATTTCGACATATTAAAGGATGAATACGAAAAAAATAGTATTCCTTATGAATACGAAAGAAATAATACCTCTTACCTTAGTAGAAGGCTGGATACTGCAATAGTGAAGTAGCAGAATACTCTTCTTCTTGCTCTCTATAGTTTCTCTATCTATAATGTCTCTTGTGAATCTCAATGAATTGGTGAGAATGAAAGAAGAATTAAGCTTCTATTTATAGGAGAATGGACTAAATAGTAACTTGTTCACGAACGCTCTAGATTGATTTACTATTAGAACGGATGGTCCATATTGATTACTATTAGAACCACAACCGACGGTCCAGATTGATTTTCTTTTAAAACCACCACCGACGATCCAGATTGATTTACTATTAAAATCACCATCAATAGTCCAGATTGATTTACTATTAAAACCACCACCAATGGTCCAGATTAATTTAACTTATTACACTTTGGTACCCCTAAAGTTTTTCAATTTTGCACTATTCCCCTCTAACTTTTGTAATTCACTTATCTTTAATAAACACATTCTTAATACTTCAACAATTACTCATCACTAATATTATAACTTACAATATTTAACAACCAGATTATTCCCAGGAAAGAGGGGGCTTTTCAATAAGGATTTTTTCCTATTGGCGCGCAATTAGGTGACCAAACCTCTCATCGACAGAACTTTCTAGACATTGTCAATATTGCAAATAATAATATGAATAACTTTGTTGTCTCAATTATTGATTTAATAATATAAAATATTATGCAGATGATACTGTGACAATAATTGAATCAAATAACGTGAGATACTATGTAATAATTACAATAGCAATAATTAAGTAAACTGAGTGGCTTTTTATGTAATCATCAATAATCAATACTATGTGCTATTATGCAACCACGCGTATTACTGTACTTTTACCACTGGGTAGTTCAACAGTTAACGATAAAACTTTTGCCGTTATTTTTATAAAAAGATATTTCTGTCATTTTCTAACTATGACAATATTTTCGTTGTGGGGTCCAACAATGATTGTACCGGCGTACGAATATTCCCTGTTAAAACGAATATTCCCCAACACAACGAATATTTTATATCAACTTGCTTACTTTGCAAAATTTTTAAATATCACCCTTAACCTTAACCTTTTATCAATTTAACCATTTATTAAATAGGATAATAATTATAAGAAAATTAGATACTTTCATTTCATATAATTCGGGGTCTTACAAAAATAGCACAAGACAGCTCAACGGACGGACTGCGAAGACTCGAAGATCTTGTCATGGACCCACCTTCCCAGATTCGGAAAAGTTCAAATCATATGTCATTGTGTAGCTCATGGAAAGGGCTTTCTAGAAAGGTATATCACGCCTTTATCAAACTCCCGAATTGAAAGTTATGAAGGTTCAGGCAGACTGCGCGTTGGCTTGAGTACACCTACTTCGAGACAACGGGTGCACGTACTTTGAGACAATGGGACCCACGAGGCTCGAGCCCACCCGGGTCAACCACAGATAGACCCGCGACTATTTTAGTCTATAAATAGACCCCCCTATCAACCATAAAAGAAGAGAAAAAAGAGAAAAAGAGAGGGAATTCCGCCCATTTCAACTCTTAACCCCTCATACAGTGTTCCAAACTTCGATATTCCTCTTTGTAAACACTTGCATACATATATATTACAAATTTATTCTTCTTTGTAAACACTTGTATACATATTTATATTTATCATCTTGGTCTGGATTGCTAATTTATGACATTTTCCTACTTTAATATATATATATATATATATAATTTTTAATCGGTTCAAAAGTTATAAAATTGGAACCGTTGAGCTAGAATGACTAAGATTTATTTAAATATAGTTTTCTTTCTAGTTTTGTAAATATTAAGCGACTGCGCGACCCAAGATCTGTATCTAGAGGAAGCTGGAATCTTTGGTTACACGCATGTAAGGATTTAACTAATGAATTCTTTGTTTTGCGACGTTTATATTAAATATCTATTTTATTTCAGTATATTTGTTATGTAGGCTATTCATATGATATTATTTGAGCCTAAGAGTTGAAGAGTGAGTTTTATACCTATAATTTGGACACTGTTAAGGCTTAATTTTTTGTTAACTTTAAGTATTTTTAGTGTCATTTTACTTATTTTTGTGCTTGTGTTTGTGTTGTAGGAAACGACTTTTGAATGTCAAAACATGAAAAATAGAGCTGGTGGCATTTCTATAATTTCGAGAGTAAAAAGCCCGCCGGGGCAGGCATTCTCTAATGTAAAAAACTTGTCGAGGCGGCATTCAAGAGTGACCATCGAGGTGGCCTTGTCGGGAAGAAAAAGAGTTTTCTGAAGTTGAGTTCAAGGAGGATTGGTTTGAGCTGTTTGTTTTAATGACTTTAAGGATGGCTAAAAGACACATGAAGAGGCATATAAAAGGAGGAAAATCACAAGGATTAAGGGGATGATTCCATTAGATTAGATTTTCATTAGATTAGGACAAAATCCTAGTTTTTATTAGATTTGGAGATTAAAGCAATTTAGAGACCATTGAAGATCAAGAGTAGGAGTAAGAGAGAGCATGAGATTTGCTGACAACAAATTTTATTCTTTTGTCTACTCATATTTTTGTCTTTTAATGTTTATTCAATTGTGGATTCTTGGTTTTAATTCAATAATCATGAACTAAATTCTTGTTTAAGATTACAATGGAGCTTATTGCATAGTTTATTTTTAGTATGCTTCTTTGTTAATTATTGTTGATTATTTTTGAAATGTCTATTATGGTTTGTGCTTATTGCTTAATTGCCTAGCTAACAATTACCGTGATAATCTATATGAACTCGAGAGATGAATTATAAATTTAGATCTGATCATAATAGTATATGATTGTGTTTTCTGCATGGCATTGGAATTCATAATTTATGTGTAGGATAGTGATATACCTATACATCGCATGTAATCTAATAGAGGACTTGTGCTTAAAATTCTCTTTAATTGTAATTCACATAGAGATATAGTGAATTAGTTAATTAGGGTGTTCTTCTTAATTCTATCATATGTGGATTTAAGTTGATTTGAGTATAATGCATTGAGAGATGGTCATATTTATTTATGTGTTCTTGATTAACAATTCAGAATAGTGAGCATAATTGATAAGAAGTGTATTAATTTAAGTGAAGCAATAAGTGAAGTTGTGATCTTAAATCACCATAATCTGATTTTTAACTAGTGGTAATTAGAATTAGTTTAATTAAATAATTTAATTCATAACCTTAAATTGTTTGTTTAAATAAAGTTAGTTTGGTTAAGAGTTAATATTTGGTAATTTGTATTAATAATTCCTCGTGAGAACGATACTATACTTTCACTTTATTACTTGTTGACCACGTATACTTGCGTGCTATGCGTAACTAGATTTTACCCAACAGGAGCCACAAGATCTAAAATCTAGCCGATGGATCTAGATCTGGTTCCCATGGTGGACCCTTTTCAGTTGTACAACTAGCTTGCAAATCATATGTGTAGTGTTCGGACATACTTTGATGGCTTTCATGCCCATAAGAAGCCCAACACTTATATGTATATTATTTTGTCGAAGATACTTCGCATCTCGAGAATAAAATCAAAGCAAGCCGAATACGGAATATAATGAAAGTATCAAAGGCCTCAATTACTATTTGAGTATAAGGGTTTGAAAATTAGTTTTCAAAACATCATTTTATATGTCTTGTATTAAAATTGAACTTTTATACAAATCAAACTATTTGTATATAGGTGCAAAAGAGGCATACCACTACTTCGAAATAAAGCACTTATGCGACGCCCCCAAAATAGGTATATATCACTCATTCTGAGTCGACAAATACATGGTACAGAAATAAATACAACTTTATTAATACAATTATCGTGCAAAATACGACAACACATATACTGTGAGTTTAAATATAAATATTGTCTAATAGACAGTATTCAAACTCAAAAGGAGTCCTCATTACAATTATTGATACACTATTTTACAAAAATAGTGAGGACTGCTAAAACAACTTTCTAGAACCATCACTCCATACCCCGGCTAATTCCTACTATATTCTTACCTCCTGAGAAGAAAAATGGAACAAAAAGGAAAAGGGTGAGCTCAACTAGCCCAGTAAAGAATATTATGACTAAGATAAAGAACAACAAATTATCCTTAGCCTTCAACAAATCAGATAAAATAAAATGGACAACCAGTTTTAGATCAATATTCGCAGAAAATAACAATTCATTAGAAGAGTTAAGTAGAGAATGAAATCTATATCATCTATGAATTTAAAAGTCCATCATCAATATTTTATCCCTGTAACATCAATCAATATACATCTTTGCACTACGAGCCAAATATATTCATCAAGTAATCATTCATCTTTGCACTACAGGCCAAAGATATACAGTTATATCATCATTTAGGACTGAGGATGATGAAAAATATTTTAAAAAAATGAATCCAGTGAGATAAAAGGACAAAGATTAGTGATTCGTACTTTAGATAATCCAAGTTTAAAAATGCTTCATAATAAACCATAGTGGAGTAAAATTCAAGAAAGATCAAAACATGGATACAATCAAAGATAGTAACCATAATAGACATCTTGGACAACGAAGAGAAAATTTCATTTTTCTGTGAATAGTGCCGCATTCGTGAATAGTGTTGTATACGTGAATAATGCCGTATACGTGAATAGTAACCCCGACTCAAAAAGGTAGAAATTCCATAATAAAATTCATATCAATATTTCAAAATAATGATATTGAAGAAAATAATATCATTTACGAAGAAAATAACATCCCTTACCTCAAAAGAACAGTACTTTTGATTGGAATATCGGATGTAATGCTGAAGAAAACTTGCATTGAATAGAAACTCTCAAAGTATCAAAACACTCACAAAATACGCTCGATAATATATAGAGAGAAAACTTGTTTCTGGTGTGATTTTCAATTCTAACTAAGTACCCTATTTATAGGAAAATGCTAGAACGCCAAAGAAGACTAAAATAATAAAATAATATTATTTTTTTCTCTTCTACGCACACCTTTGAATACAATTATCAGCCCACCACATTTGAAAAATTAATTCAACATATTTTATTAACAAAGGATAAAAGTGGGCCCCACCCATAATTTTAAAAAAATATTTATTTTCGAAACTTCAATAATTCATAATAAATATCCCTTTTATCAGAAAAATACGAATTTTATGTCCATTCCATAGGAAATTAAATTTTCTACAACTTTGTAGATGTATTGATCTGATAATGGGAAATACTATACAGTGATAATTATTGAAACAGCAATAATATAAAATGTCAACGTAGCAATTATTGAATTAATAACATAAAATATTGAACAGTAAATACTGTAATAATTATTGAGTAGTGCCTTCTTACGTAAGAATCAATAATTCAAAAATACTGTGCAATACCGGGTATTCCAACAGTGTTAACGGTAACCATTATGCCGTTATTTGTAAAAACTCAAACTTGTCATTTTCTTCATCCGACCGTTTTCCATTATAGGGTCCACAAATGGCTGTGCCATCGTACAAATAGTCCCCGACAGCAAGAATATTCCACGACCAAACGAATATTCCCCGACAACAATGAATATTTTATAACCACTTGCTTATTTTGAAAATTTTGCACATTTCACCCATAACCAAAACATTATATCAAATTAACACCTTATTATTCACAATAATTGTGACGCCCCCAAAATAGGTATACATTACCCATCTTAAGTCGCCAAATACATGGTACAAAATTTAAATACAAACTTCTTTTATACAGTACGACAAAACGTAGCTGAGAGTTTCAACACGGATAATGTCTTGTAGAGAGTATCCAAGCTCAAATAAAGTTCTCATTACAATTATTATCACACTATTTCACTGAATAGTGAGGACTACTAATGCAAACATATGAACTGTCACTCCGTTCCCCGACTAATCCCAGCTATATTCTCATTTCCTGAAGAGAAAAATGAAAACAAAGGGTGAGCTCAACTAGCCCATGAAGAAATATTATGACTAAGATAATGCAGAATAAATTATCGTTAGCCTTCAACAGTGTTAAACTGATAAAATACAATAAACACCAAGTTTAACTGCAGAGGAACAAGAAATCCATTAGAAGAGTCAAGTAGAGCATGATATCTACTATCTTCTATGATTTAAAAAGTTTATCAACAATTTTATCGCTGAGACTCAGCTTAATAATTAGTATCACAACCACGAATTATCCATGCACTATGGGCCAAGGATATTCGTGTTTTCACCAATGGTCACGATCATACCAGAAACTGTCCATCAATGCACTATGGCCAATGAGGACTTTTACCACATCATTTATAACATTACGGATCATGATTATACCAAATGATCCCTGTTCATAATCATACCAATCAACAGTCCATCTATGCACATAAGCCAAAGATGACTTTCATCACAATATAAGCATGAGAATGATGACAATGATATAATAATTCAATTAAAAGAAAGTAAAGGATAAATTTTTAAAGATTTATAATTTAATTTATCTAGAATTCAATAATGTCCAAATTGCCAACATGATAATGCTTTGTGGAGTAAAATTCAAGAATAATACTGTATCAAAAATGATTTGAACAGCAAAGAAATCAATTTTTTTGTCATGAATAGTACTCCGGGTGAGTGGTACCTGAGTGAATAGTACCCCGTGAATAGTACTTTAGGAATAGTACCCCGTGAATAATACTTTGTGAATAGTACTCGTGAATAGTACTTCATGAATAGTACTCGTGAATAGTACCCCGTGAATAATACTTTGTGAATAGTAACGTATAAATAAATAGTGCTCATGGATAGTACTCCAGCATGAAAAGCTTAAAATTTAACAAGAATGTGCAGAAAATATCCTTGTGAAATGATACTAGATGAAACGCAAATATCAAGGATATTCTACTAATTTCACGGAGCATAGAAGCAATACTTTAACTGAATGATGGTATAATCAGGAATACGAGACGAAATAATATTACTCACATACTACAGAGTATGGAAGAAAATATTATTTCTTATGAATAATGAACAAAAATAATATCCCTTACCTCAGAAGAAGACTGTATACTGGAATAGTGAAGTAGCAAACTTCTCTTCTTTTTTCTCTCTATAGTTTCTTTCTCTATAATTGCTCTTGTGAGTCTTAGTGAATTGGTGAGAATGAAAGAAGAATGAGCTTCTATTTATAGGAAAATATAGTTTCGATAATTGCACGTTTTGGGGCTCAAATATTACGGATAATACCTTCATCTTTTCCTTCATTTTTAATTTAGTCCTGCAAGTATTATCAAACTTGCACCACCTCCCCTAATAGTACATCTTGTGAATCAATAGTACAATCATGTGAATCAGCAGTACAATCATGTGAAAAAATAATTACAGTATAGTACCTTCATCTATACCTCCATTTTTAATTTAGTCACGAAAGTATTATCAATCTTGCACCACCTCCCCTAATAGTACATGCATGTGAATCAATAGTACATACATGTGAATAAATAGTTATAAGAATGTGAATTAATAGCAATTAATTTCTCATTTATCCGATTAATTACTCGATTGGTCAATATAACCTCTAGACATCCATTATTATCGAAATAGATGTCGATTTTCACTAACACTAATAATCCCAACATAATGGAAATATCAATTTCATCTTTAATCAACATGAACTTATTCATCATTAATATTATAACTCACAATATTTAACAACCAGATCATTCCTAGGAAAGAGGGGGCTTTCCGATAAAGATTTCTCCTTGACAGAACTTTCTAGACATTGTCAATATTGCGAATAATAATATGAATTACTTTGTCGTCTCAATTATTGATTTAATAATATAAAATATTATACAGATGATATTGTGACAATAATTGAATCAATAATATGAAAGATATTATGCAACAATTACTGTAGAAATAATTGAGTATAACTGAGTGACTTCTCGTATAAGCATCAATAATCAATACCGCGTCTTCTTATGCAACCACGCCAGACATCGTACTTTTATCACCGGGTAGTTCAACAGTTTAACAAGAAACTTTCACCGTTATTTTTATAAAAAGATAATTTTGTCGTTTTCTAACTACAACAATACTTTCTTTGTGGGGTCCACCAATGATTGTGCCGTCGTACGAATATTCCCTGTTAAAACTAATATTCCCCGACCAATTGAATTTTATAAAACCATTTGCTTACTTTACAAAATTTGTAAATAATACCCATAACTATAACATTATATCAAATCCACACCATAATATTCAAAAATATATTTCGAGAAAAAATAATCTTTATTCATAAAAGTTGGGGTATTACAATAATAATTAGAGGAAATTTGATTTTATTTATAAAAAGTTGGGGTCTTACAACTTAGGCCCAATTAACTGGAACACACACACATTTTATATAAATTAGGGAATTGAAAAGACGTGGTAATCGTGTTTTTACGGAAGTCGGGGGGGTGCCTAACACCTTCCCCCCACTTAAGCAAGCCCCCGAACTCTATGAATCTTGGTTTCCAAGGTCGGTTAAACAGAGTCCAATAATTAGGCCTTTTTGCAAAACCTTTCATAAACTCGTTTAAGTTGGTACTACTATTTCACTTCTACCAACTGGCGGCTCTGTAAAAAAATCAATATTTTTAAATTGTCGACATTTCATGTCGGACTCTTTTGTCGACATTTCACCCTTTTTTTCCGACATCGACATGTGGCGACTCTGTTGGGGACAGTAAAGGGCTTAAGCCGCATTTCAATCTTTTCAAATTCCTTTTCTTGTGTGTGTGTGAATGTTGTCTTTACATTAAATGGATGTGAATGAATGCTCTATTTACTGCACTTTAGTGCCTCGCACAAACTCTGCGTTTTGTATTAATACCTCACACAATGCCATTATTTCACACGGTAAGACACGATGTATGTGAATGTATGTTGTGTGATTCCTCCACCAGGAGGCGAACCCGTCGGTGTTTAATTATTGGACTCAACGGAGAATAATCCCACGAGGCTCAGGAAAGGCATCACTCAGATCTGTTCCAACTAAAAAATCTGATTAACTTCCCATCTAATAACTTGCGATGATCTGGGGACCATCATATCGGAAAAAGCCGCAAGAGTAGCCTATGATAGGTTAGCTTCTGATAAACCAAACGTGAAGGGGAGTCTCTTCATGCCTTTCCCTTTCAATTCCATGTAAAATTCGATTTAATGTAAATTACGATTCCATGTAAATGTACAGAAAAAGAAAAGAAAAGAAAATATGAATATCATTTCCATTCCCTGTAAATGTTATTATTGTACATATATTAAATCATGTCATGCTATCTTGTCAGCAAAATAACTAACAACTATTTTGCAGGAAAACATTAAAACCCTAAAACTAATACATTGCATAACATACTACTGTTAATGCTAAACTACATACTCTTCTTGTAGGCTGCAAGATTAGTCCCATTTACTAAATTAAAATTTAAGAAGGCACAAAACCTATCCACCGACATGGCTGAAAGTGCCCAACACGAATCAGGTTCCGTATCTCGAAAGGAGTTTGAGGGACTTAAGAATCAAATAGTAGAATTGGCTATCCTCCTAAAAGAACAAAGTAAAAGCACTCAAGGTCAGATAACACCCAATCTACCAGAGTCCTCCTCACAGGGTGGAAATCAAAGTATTGACAAAAAGGGGGAAATACAGATGCCTGAACCTCATTCCAATAAAGGAAAAAACAAAACCCCTAAAATTATAAACCTCAAGGATGATCGAGAAACTGGGGATATAAGAAAGAAAGTCCAACAAATGGAGGAAACCATTCAGTCAATCAAAGGGACTCAAAACCTTGGAAGTGTCACCTATTCGGATCTTTGTATATTCCCAGGGGCTCGATATCCTGACAAATTCCAAGTCTCAGAGTTTTAAAGGTACAATGGGGCAGGCGATTCATATATGCATCTGAAAATATAAATTGGCGAGCTGGGGTCTTATGCTGAAGATGAAAGCCTCGGAATGTAGCTTTTCCAAGAGAGTCTCACTAGAGAGGCTAGAGCCTGGTATTCCCGATTGGACAATGCCAAAATCTATAACTAGGGAGAATTGGCCCACACCTTTCTAAATCAATACAATTTTCAGACACAAATGACACCAGATTGATACCAAGTGACTAAAGTGAAAAAATAGAGTACTGAGTCTTTCTGTGAATATGCCCAAAGATGGAGGCGTATGGCAGCACAAGTTTTCCCACCAATGACAGAAACAAAAATGGTAATGACTTTCATAGACATCCAAGAGGCACCTTACTATGAGAGGATCTTAGTAGGAATAGTCAAGCCATTCACGGAGATGATCAAACATGGTGAAATGGCAAAGATGAGCCTGAAAGAGGGCAAGATTAAAGATCTTACAACATTGGAAGCAGTCATCAAGCATATACAGTTTGGCAACTATGCAAGCACTCCCAAGAGGGTACCCGATAAAGGCAATGAAGATGTATCCCTCGTCTTACAAGGGCAAGCTAGGAGACCAATTAATAGTCCCCCCCATTTTAAAGAAGCAAGGAAATCTGCCATTTTAACAATAAGCTGCATTCAACCAATGCCAGGACAAAAAGAAAAAATTTGAAAGAACAGAAAATCAAGTGTTCACTCCACTGGGCGATTCCCTTGAAAATGTATTGGTGATGTTAATAGATCACAAGAAAATTACTGAACTGGCTCCACCTTAAGATCCAGGAAGCAAAAGATGTAAGACCCCAACTTTTATATATAAAGATGAATTTTCTATAAATATCATTTTTGAATATTATGGAGTGAATTTGATATAATGTTATAGTTGTGGGTAATATTTATAAATTTTGCAAAGTACGCAAGTTGTTATATAATATTTGATTGGTCGGGGAATATTCGTTTTAACAGGGAATATTCGTACTACGACACAATCATTGGTGGACCCCACAACGAAATTATTGTCAGATTGAGAAAATGACAAAAATATCTTTTTATAAAATAACGGCGAAAGTTTTACCGTTAACTGTTAGAATACCCGGTGGTTAAAATATAGTAATCTGGGTCATAAAGAAGAAGTACACGATTATTACCTGATTTTTGAATTATTGATTCTTACGTAAGAAGCCACTACTTAGTAATTGTTATAGTAATTACCGTTCAATATTTTATTTTATTGATTCAATAATTGTTGCGTTAATATTTTATATTATTGTTGTTTCAATAATTGTCATTGCACAGTATTTCCCATTATCAATTCAATAATTCATATTATTTGAATAATATTATTAGATAAAGATTATTGGCAATGTCTAAAAAAAGTTCTCACACAATGAGAGGTTTGGTCATCTAATCATGCGCCCTCAAAGAAGGAGAAATCCTTATCTGAAAGCCCTCTTCTTAGAACTATGCGGTTTATCATTATTGTGATTCTGTAATATTATTTGTGAATAATTATTTATTGATTTTTATAATAAGGAAATATTTATTTTTATGTGGTTATAAATGAAGAAATTAATGTTGAGGTGTTTTATCAGTATTTTTTGTCGGAATGGAGGTATTAAAAATCAAATCAGTGTTCTTAAAGCTCTATTGCTTGAGTTATAATTTTAATCCGACCGTTGGATCGTTGTGATTTTTGGATATGTTATACATATATAAGTTGAGTATATGTCCACAAATTTTGAACCGTTAAAAATTAACGTATGATTTTTTATGAATTTTAAGAGGTGTTGAAAATTGTCCGTTTATGGATTTCGGATATTTTCTGTTTGGGATTTGGAACAACTTAAACTTACAAAGTTGTAGAGAATTTAATTTTCTATGGAATAGACATGAGATTCAAATTTTTCTGATAAAAGGGCTATTTATTATGAATTACTAAAGTTTCTAAAAATAAAATGTTTTTATTAAAATTAAGTGGGACCCACTTTCGTTTTTTTAAAACATATGGGCTGCTATATTTTTTCAGAAATGGCATGCTGGTCTTGGTCATTGGTATGCGTAGAAATTTTGTATAAATAATAATATTATTTTATTATTTAGTCTCCTATGGCATTCTAGCATTTTCCTATAAATAGGCGTTTAAGTTGGAATTGAAAATCACACCAGGATCAGAGAATTCTTCTTCTATAATCTTGAGCGTATTTTTTTCGAGTTTTAGAAAGCTTTGAGCGTAGAAAATAGTGAAAGTTTTCTTCAAGAATATCCCTGCTATACCAGTTGGAATACTCTTCTTTTCAAGGTAAGGGATGTTATTTTTGTTCAATATTCGCTTCAAATAATATTTTCTTCCATACTCTGTAGTTTGTAAGTAATATTATTTCGTTTCAGATTTGAAATTCTATACTCGTTTTGTTAAAATTTTGGCTTCTATACTCTATGAAATTAGTAGAATATTCTTGATATTTGCGCTTCATCCAAAGATCTTTTCATGGAAATATTATTCGAGCATTCTTGATAAGTTTTAACTTTTCATGCTCTGAGTACTATTCATGGGGTTACTATTCTCAAGTACTATTCATAGGTACTATTCACTCGAGTACTATTCACCCGGGGTACTATTCATGATAAAAATTGATTCGTTTTCGGTCAAAATTATTTTTGGTACAATATTATTCTTGAATTTTACTCCACAAAGTAGTATCATGTTGACAATATGGACGTTATTGATTTCGTTAAATTAAATTATAAATCTTTAAAATTTATTCTTAAACTTGTTTTATTGAATTCTTATATCATTGTCGTCATCCTCCATCATTTTATTTTCTCGTGAAAGTCATCTCGTGGCACAGTAGTGCATAGATGGACTTGGTATGATTATGACCGAGGATTATTCGGTATAATCATGACCATAGTGTTACAAATGATGTGGTAAAAGTCCTCATTGGCCCGTGGTGCATTGATGGACAGTTGTTGGCATGATCATTACCATTGATGAATACACGAATATCCTCGGCCCGTAGTGCGTGGATAATTTATGGTTGTGATACTAATTAATATCCTCGGTCGTAGTGGGGGATGATGTGGATTATTTATTGTTTGAGTCTCAAATGATAAAAGTGATGAAAACCTTTTAAATCATGTAAGATAGTAGATTTTATTCTCTACTTGACTCTTCTAATGGATTGCTTGTTCACCGCAGCTTAAACTTGATGTTTGTTATATTTTATCAGTTTAACTCTGTTGAAGGCTAACAATAAATTATTTTACATTATCTTAGTCATAATATTTCTTACTGGGCTAGTTGAGCTCACCCTTTTGCTTTCATTGTTCTCTTCAGGAAATGATAACGTAGCTGGGACTAGTTGGGGAATGGCGTGACGGTCCAGATGATAGAATTAGTAGTCCTCACTATTCTATGAAATAGTGTGATAATAAATGTATTGAGGACTCCATTTGAGTTGAATAATCGCTCTGAAGACAATATTAGTATTAAAACTCTCAGGTTTATGTTGTGTCGATTTTTTACAACGAATTGTATTATTAAGTTGTATTTGAATTTTGTACCATGTATTTGGCGACTCAAGATGGGTGATGTATACCTATTTTGGGGCGTCACAGTTGGTATCAAAGCTTAGGATATAATCCTCGGCTAAGATGTGAGACTAGAACTAGGAGGGGAGAGACGGGGAATTCCTTCGCTAGTATGACCTACCTAAGTTTAATTGGTATTTAATTGGTCGGTCAGAGTATAGGGATAATATGTGGTATGTCAATTAACCCTTGTTTTGTGGTAGTATTTGAAAATGACATCCGAGAATGTTGAGAATAGCAATGGAGCACAGGAGACCGTTGAGTCACCACAGATCAATACCCAGGATAATGTGCATTAGGAAGGTAACAATCCTCATGCAAACAATAACACTGACCAAATGATGAACGATGGAATGTTTAGGGGCTTTCTGTAATTCATACAACAATAGGTGAGAGAGACTCATGTCCAAAATATAGGTGGAAACACTAGAAACTCTCGGACGATCACCGCTAAACAGTTCAAGGAGCTGGGACCACCAGAGTTTATTGGAGAGCCAAAACCACTTAAGGCGGAAGCGTGGATAAATTAGATCACCAAGATATTTGATGTCTTGGGATGCTCCGAAGAGCAAAAGGTTCCCTTTGCCACCTTTATGTTGCGAGGAGGGGTAGATTACTGGTGGGAATCGGTAAAGCGTACTCAACCTGCCGCACTGAAGATGTCTTGGGAGAAGTTCCAAGAACTATTCAACGATAAGTACTTTCCCGAAAGTATTCGTCACATGAAAGAGGTAGAGTTCATCAAGTTGGAGCAGAATAATATGACCAGTGTCGCAAGATGAAGTCGAGTTTGCGAGAGTTGTCCCGTTTGCGCCTCTCACTTGGTTGATAATGAAGAGAGAATGACGTGGATGTTTCTAAGAGGTTTGAAACCCGAGATACGTCAATATCTAATTTCTCATAAACTATATTTGTATTCAGATGTTGTAAATAGGGCTCAGTTATTAGAGCGTGATAACGAGTAAACCCAACCAAGAGAAAGAAGCCAGCAAAATGATAATACTAGTGGTAGCAGTCATCGAAGCGGTGATAACAAACATGGAGGGAATCAACATACCAGAAATGGTAACCACTTCGGTGGTAATCACGTCCAAGACAATAAGAATGTACATTTCAAGAAGAGGAGATTCAATAACGATGGAAAGACGTCAGCATCAGCACCCATTGTTAAGGAAGGAGAACGACCACCTATCATATGCTTCAAATGCGGAGGGGAGGGACATATCAGTCCAAACTGTGTGCAACAGTCTAAAACGTGTTACAATTGTGGAAGAGAAGGTCACCTAGCTCGATTTTGTCGTTCAGGGAAGGCAAGTCCAGCTGGGATGGAGGCACCAAAGGCCATCTCAGAAAAGTTAAAACCAGTAGTTCAAGGGAGAGCGTTTGTTGTGACCTCCTCGAAAGCAAGGAACCCGAACGAGGTTATGACGCCCCCAAAATAGGTATACATCACCCATTTTGAGTCACCAAATACATGGTACAAAATTCAAATACAACTTAATTATACAACAGTCGTGTAAAATACGACAAACATAATCTAAGAGTTTTAATAAGAATATTATCATCTAGATAATTTCCACACTCAATGGAGTCTTCATTACATTTATTGTCACACTATTTTATAGAATAGTGAGGACTACTAAAACAACCATCTGGACCGTCAATTGCTCCCCCAGACTGCGTTCCAACTATATTCTCATTTCAAGAAGAAACAAAGTGAAAGAAAGGGTGAGCTCAACTAGCCCAAAGAAGAAATATTATGACTAAGATAATACAGAATAATTTATCGTTAGCCTTCAACAGTGTTAACTGATAAAATATAATAAACATCAAGTTTAACTGCAGCGGAACAAACAATCCATTAGAAGAGTCAAGTAGAGAATAAAATCTACTATCTTCTATGATTTAAAAGGTTTTTCATCACTTTTATCGCTGAGACTCAGCTTAATAAATAAACCACATCATCCCTGCACTACGACCAAGGATATTCATTAGTATCACGACCATAAATTATCCATGCACTATGGGCCAAGGATATTCGTGTATTCATCAATGGTCATGATCATGCCAACAACTGTCCATCAATGCACTACGGCCAATGAGAACTTTTACCACATCATTTGTAACATTACGGTCATGATTATACCGAATAATCCCTGGTCATAATCACACCAAGTCCATCTATGCACTATAGGCCACAGATGACTTTCAACATATTATAAACATGAGGATGATGAAAATGATATAAGAATTCAATAAAACAAGTTCAAGGATAAATTTTTAAAGATTTATAATTTAATTTATCCAGAAATCAATAACGTCCAAATTGTCAACATGATACAATTTTGTGGAGTAAAATTCAAGAATGCTCAGAAGAATATTTCTATGAAAAGATAATGGATGAAGCATAAATATGCAGGATATTCTACTAATTTCATAGAGTATAGAAGCCAAAACTTTAACCAACTGAGTATAATAGAATATATGAAACTGTAAATGAATTTTTGCCCGCCATGCGGTAATCCACATAGACAGATCATTTCCATAATTTAATAAGGAATGAATACGAAGGATCATTCACCATGTATGCGGTAATCCATATAGACAGGTTATTCCAACATATTAATAAAGAATGGAATAACAGGATAATTCACTAGGCGTGCGTAATTCGCACAGACAAGTTATTCTAACAAAAAGATAAAGAATGGAACCAGGTCATGCGTAACCCGCACAGACAGGATATTCCAACAAAATAATAAAGAATGGAACCAGGTCATGCATAATCCGCACATATAGGATATTCCAACAGAATAATAAAGAATGGAATAACAACAGAATTCACCAGGCATGCGATAGACTACACAGACAAGTTATTCCAACAGAATAATAAAGAATGGAATAACAACCCTTACGAGTATTGAAAGAAAATAACTCTCTTCATGAATACGAAAGAAATAATATCCCTTACCTCAAAAGAAGACTGGATACTGGAATAGTGAGGTAGCGTACTTCTCTTCTTCTTTCTCTCTATAATTTCTCTCTATAATAATTGCTCTATAGCTTTAGTGAATTGGTGAAAAATAATGAAGGAATGAGCTTCTATTTATAGGAAAATATAGTTTCATTAATTGCACATTTTGGGGCTCGAAATATTACAGTATAATACCTTCCTCTTTTCCTTCATTTTTAATTTAGTCCTGCAAGTATTATCAAACTTGCACCACCTCCCCTAATAGTAAATAATGTGAATCAATAGTTCAATAATGTGAATCAATAGTTATAATCATGTGAAAATACGAGTTACAGTATTGTACTCCATCTACACCTCCATTTTTAACTTACTCATGCAAGTATTATCAATCTTGCACCAACTCCCCTAATAGTAAATCATGTGAATCAATAGTACACACATGTGAACACATAGTTATAAGCATGTAAATTAATAGCAATTAATTGATCATTTATCTGGTTAATTACCCGATTGATCAATATAACTTCCAGACATCAATTATCATCGAAATAAATGTCAATTTCCACTAACACTAATAATTCCCACACAATGGAACTATCAATTTCATCTTTAATCAACACGAACTTATTCATCATTAATATTATAACTCACAATATTTAACAACCAGGTCGTTCCCAGGAAAGAGGGGGCCTTTCGATAAGGATTTCTCCTTATTGGCGCGCAATTAGGTGACCAACCCTCTCCTTGATAGAACTTCTAGACATTGTCAATATTGTAAATAATAATATGAATAACTTTGTCGTCTCAATTATTGATTTATTAATATATCATATTATACAGATAATACAGTGACAATGATTGAATCAATAATATGAGAGATATGATGCAGCAATTACTGTAGTAATAATTGAGTATAACTGAGTGACTTCTTACGTAAGTATCATAAATCAATACCATGTGCTACTATGCAACCACGCGTATTACTGTACTTTTACTACCGGGTAGTTCAACAGTTTTAACAGTAACACTTTTGCCGTTATTTTTATAAAAAGATAATTCTGTCGTTTTCTAACTACGACAATACTTCCATTATGGGGTCCACCAATGATTGTGCCGTCGTACGAATATTCTCCTACAAAAAGAATATTCCCCGACCAAACGAATATTTTATAACAACTTGCTTACTTTGCAAAAAAAATTCACATATCACCCTTAACTTTAACCTTTTATCAATTAACCATTTACGAAATAAAATAATAATTGTAATAAAATTGAATACTTTCATTTCATAAAATTCGGGGTCTTACAATCTCCCCTCCTTATGAAATTTTGCCCTCGAAATTTACGTACGTACCTAGTATGACGAAGAGGTGAGGATACCTTGCTTAGATTCTAACTCTTGAGGTATAACCTTTGAGTGTAGAATATGATCCTTCTTATCCAAGATTTTAACACGTATCTCATCATACATTATATCTTCTGCTATCTCATCTAGTTCTAATTCAATAATGTGGTTTGGGTCGTCCATATATTTACGTAACATCGATGCGTGAAAAACGTTATGAACACGCGATATACTTGTCGGTAAACGAGTATATAGGCCACAGTTCCTACTCGATTGAGGATTTTAAATAGACCAATAAAATCAAGGGTTGAGATTTCCTCTCTTCATCGAGTCTTGCTTCTAGAATAACGCCCTCTTGAACCTTCTTCTTCACATTCATCAGCTCCGGGTGTGTATCTTGAGCGGCCTTTAACTTTATCGATTAAAGTCGATTCTACTAGTATAGTTGATATCACCACGTGGGTCCCTAGAGTCTTTAACTCTATCTTCATCATTTGTAAGTTATACGAAATGGGTTTTTGTGTTAACAACATCGCACTCGTAAACGTATACGATCTTCTACTCAACGCGTCAGCTACCACGTTCGCTCTTCTACAATGATATTGAATGGTATAGTCGTAATCTTTAATAGCTCGAGCCAACATCCTTGGCGCATGATACGTTCATTTTGGTTGAAGAAATATTTAAAGGTTTTAGAAATGGGTTTTGTACTGGGGTCAATACAAAATTTGATTTCACGCTCTAGGGGTAGGCTAAGAAGTCTTCAAGAATACGTCAGGAAATTTATTAACAATAGAAATATCATTCAAAATTGTGACTCTCATCCAAGACTTGGATAGTACGTCACATTGATACCTATCAACTTGCCACCGTTATTCACAACGTCCCCTACAGATATTCTGGCTTTGGTGTATTCCAAGACTTGGAAGTCACCAGCGAAAGGCTCGTGGCTCTTTACTTATGGCTTGATATGACAGTGATTGACTTTAGTGGTTTGGTTGCTTGAATTCGCATAACAGGTTGGTTAGGAATATGAAAGCTAACAACCTTACGAAAAGCATGATGAGTAGTTAACCAATAGATTCCTAAAATCACATCAAATGCAAGTATTTTCAAAGAAATAAGATCGACAGGTAACGTGCGGTTACCGATTTGAATTTAACAAGACTTATAAACAGTGGATGTAATGAAGGTTTCTCCCAACGAAGTTTCAACCGATAAGTCAAAGTCTAATTTCTCTGGAGTAAAATTTAAACGTTGAGAGCAAGTAGGAGAAATAAAAGAATGGGTAGAACCGGTATCAAATAAAGTATAAGCTTCGCTAGAGTTTATGATTAGCTTACCCGTGATCACCTCGTTCAGATTCCTGACTTTTTGGGAGGTTACGGCAAACGCTCTCCCTTGAACTACAGGTTTTATCTTGTTTGGGATGGCCTTTGATGCCTCCATCCCAACTGGACTTGACTTTGGTGCATGACAAAATCAGGCTAGGCGACCTTCTCTTCCACAATTGTACCATGCTTTGGACTGCATCACGTAGTTTGGACTGATATGTCCCTCTCCTCCGCATTTGAAGCATACAATTGGTGCTCGTTCTCCTTCCTTGAAAACGGGTGTTGGTGCTGCTGTCTTTCCATCAGTGTTGAACCTTCTCTTCTTGAAATTTCCACTCCTATTATCTTGGCCATGATTACCACCGAAGTGGTTACCATTCTTGGCATGATAATTTCCCCCACGATGGTTATCATTATTCCGATGGCCGTTGCCACCGGTATGATTATTATCGTGATCATTATCCTTTCGTTGGGCTGGCTCATTATCGCGCTCCCATAACTAAGCCCTATTTACTACATCTGAATATAAACAAAGTTTGTGAGAAATGTGGTATTGACGTATATCGGGTTTCAAACCTCTTAGAAACATTTGCGTCATTCGCTCCTCATTATCGACCAAATGGGATGCAAACCGAGATAACTACGCAAATTTAGCCTCATATTGCGACACAGTCATATTATTTTGCTCCAACTTGATAAGCTCCACCTCCTTCATGTGACGAATACTTTTGGGAAAGTACTTGTCATTGATCAGCTCTTGGAACTTCTCCCAAGACATCTTGAGTGCATCAGGCTGGGTACATTTTATAGATTCCCACCAATAATCTGCCTCTTCACGTAACATAAAGGTGGAAAAGAAAACCTTTTGCTCCTCGGAGAATCCCAAGACATCAAATATCTTGGTGATCTGCTTTAACCACGTCTCCGCCTTAAGTGGTTCTGGCTTTCCCAAAAACTCTGGCGGTCCCAGCTCCTAGAACTGCTTAGCGGTGACCATCCGAGAGTTGCCAATGTTTATTCCTGCATTTTGAACAGGAGTCACTCTCGCCAGATGTTGCATGAATTGCATAAAGCCTCTGAACATCCCATCGTTCGCCATTTCATCGGTGTTATTATTTACCTGAGGATTATTGTCTTCCTGTTGCACATTATCCTGAGTATTGATTATTGGTGACTCAATGGTCTCATGTGCTTAGGTTTGTAATATTCATGAACGCAATCAAATTGCAAAAATAAGCTAAACGTAAAAAATCGTAGTTTAAAAAATTTTACAAACCATATACCCGATCACCCTTTATGCATAATTATTAATTAAACGAAAAATAATAATAATAAATCATACCCTCAAGATCGAGCTTCCTCGTACACAAGTTCACCTCCAAATCTTTTCGCTCAACTTGAATCCACCGCTTTGGTTCCTTCCTTTCGATCAACGTTAGCCACCCAAATGTTCGGCCTCTAGAGGTGATCCACCAAGGAAGAAGAAAATTCAAGAAGATGGGTGTTATGGCTAAACCCTAGTTTTCTATCTCTATAGAAAAGGGCGCATTCTCCAACAATTGAAATTATTACGATTTCTTAAAGTCAACAACCCATCCACCCATAATAAGACTCTCTTATTTATAGATATGGGCAACCCACCTTAACAATTAAGGAATTGGGTTTTATTTAATTAATTAAATTCTTTTAATTAATTAAGCTCCCTAATCTTATTAGGATAATTAATTAAACTCCTTTAATTAATTTTCCTTCCTAATCCAATTAGAATAAATGAGAGTACTTTTATATTAAATTAATTCCTAAACTCTTTAGAAATTAAAATAATAATAATTGTAATAATATTAATAAGACTCTCTTATTAATTTATATTTAATATTTCTAAAATATTAAATAATAATATTAAGCTATTTAATTTATTCTATCACCATAGATTAAATTAAATATACATAACATATTATTACGATTATGCCATTAACTTCTTAAATAATTATTCTTCCTTTTATGGTGTGACCCTTTAGGTTCTCCATATTAAACCTATTGTGAATAAATCAATTAGAATAATTTAATCTTATTTAAATAAATAAATTAAATAATTAATTTATTTAAATAAATAATATTTATTCTACAATAGGATAAGCCTCCCCAATGATCAACGACTTTCCAGATAATATAGATTTCAACATTAATCATAAAAGAACCTTTCGAGTAAATAGTTACCGCACAATTCAATCCTTCCACCATACAATGTCCCAATTAAATATAAGATATGGAATTACCGCCAAGTCTTATTTTATTTAATTATATGTATTTCGATCCTTAAATGCACAACTCCAAATAATGCAAATTAGAAACTCCTTTCTAATTTCATTCTCGCCGCCAAGGACTACCGGGTTGTCATTTATCGAATCACATAGACATTTCTCTTTTTATTAGAAGTGGTAGATTCTTTATCGATCATACATTATCTCCATGTATAACTTATTATACCCAAGCATACCCTTTGATATACCCTAAGGGTCTTAAGGAATAAGTCAAAGTATAACTCATCATACACAAGATACTATGATGATCTCAAGTCCAAGGATCACTTGACTACTATCACTACAGAATTCCTATCGACAGCAAATAAAACTCCATTAGGTATTCCTTAGCGAGCCACGCTCAAAGAACTTATTCTCTAATAAGCACCTACATACTTGCTTTTAGTGTTCCACACAAAATGATCATGAGATCAATCATCCTCATCCAACGAAAGCAAGCAACGATGTACCAATCTATCCTGGATTCACTAATCCCCAATTTAGTAATCCAACGATTGGGAACTATTTTAGTTTTAAGCTTTCTAAGAATTTAGATCTCATTAGAATGATCATCATCATTATTCTAAAAGCATCGCTTAAAACTACGGGTTTATCACATATTATAAAACAAAGATCATGTAGATAATTAAAAGCCTTTAATAAATTAATACTTTTTATTAATAAATGAATAAGATTGTTACAAAGTATACGCTTTATCATCAAACATGATCGGCTTCAGTGCATACTACTTTCAATCTCCCACTTGCACTAAAGCCAATCGCCATGGTATCTCATACTCTTCTTCTCTAAGTGACGATTATCCCGTCGTTGGATAAGCTTTAGTTAATGGATATGTAATGTTGTTCATGAGAGTCCACTATCTCTATAGTGATTTCCCATCTTCAAATGATTCTAATAATCAAATGAAAGTGCCACAACACATGTTTAGATCCAAGATGAGACTTAGAACTATTCCTAGTTCTCAGAATGAACTTTTAATCCAAACAATCAACTTGTAGCCTTCATTTATAGCTATATACTTTGTCTTTTATCACTAAACCAAAGAACTCTTTCATTGCTTGGAACCTTTCCAATTCATCGCACCACCGCTCAAGGTAACACTTTACCTTAAAGTGGATTTTCTCGTCATCTTGGTCTCTGTCTCAAAAACTCGAGTCCGTAAAGCCCTCTAGTTTTAATTCGCACCCACCATGAATATGATCACATCCTTAGTGCCTAAGCTAAGAACTTTAAGATGTTTTTCACCGACTTATAGTGAACTTCTCCATAATACGACCGATCAACATCGTGTCTCGTGATATTTCATCAGCATACATGATTGTCACTCATGCGATCTCTCTTTCGTGAGTCTATGGGGACTATTAAGAGAGATACACTCCATAGCTCATCAACATGAGACATCTCTTGAGTTTGCCATGCTAAACGACTTTTAGATCAAATGAATATACGCTCTCGGGTTAAGTCGAGCATCCTTTTAAATCTATCTATATAGATTTATATCCCCAATTAAGATACTCTTCCAAATCATTCATGGAGGAATGTTTAGACAACTTTATCTTTATCGATCAGTAGCATTGGTATGTCATTCCTCATCCGTAGTATATCAACATATAATACTAGAAATGTCACGACGCCCCCCAATCGAATCTTTTTTTACACACTCAAATCTCTTACCTCATCGATGTAACTCGATCATCATCTTCTATGATGTGCACTTCTCATCATCATCATCCATGATGAATCCATACCTCCTGGTATCTTCTTGTATCTATTCCGCATTTACGATCTTGGCCAGGTACAATAGGTCTATCTACGTGTTCTCTTTATTCGACTTATAGTTTTTTGTGGTTCTTGAACTTTTCAAGATCTATTATCCTCCCACTAGCCCTTTTCAATGATAAACACCTTTATCTTAGTATAAGCGTGTTTTTCGTAAATAAACACCTTTTGCTAAGTAGAATTATAGAACATATACCCTAAACTTACTTTTAGATGTCCCACAAATCAGACACTTGTCAAATCTTGTCCCAAGCTTATCCTTTTGAAACCTTTTCACATAAGTCGACAACCCCTTATCTTAACATACTTAAGATTAGAATCCTCCCCGCCCATAACTTTTATGGAGTCTTCAAATGATTTTGAGGTTACCTTTTTCAGTAGATATGCAATACCATTTCTAGGACATTATCCTGTAAGGATACCGAAATGCTCAGAAATCATTATGGACCGCACTACGTCCAACAAGGTACGATTTTTCCTTTCATTCGATACATCAATCAATTATCACAGATCGATGATGTGTCCATTATGAGAAAACCATTTGAGATGATCTAGAAACTTATCAGACAAGTATTTATTCCTCGATCTAATCAAAGAATCTTAATACTTTGCCAATTTGTTTCACTTCAATTCTTTTGAACCTTTCAAATAATTCACACTTGTATTTCAAAGAAATACACACATTCAACTCTTTCGAATGATCATCTCCTTTTCTTATACTAATTTGTTCAATATGCAAAATTATTTTCACGTAAGTCAAGTATACAAAATTTATTAAGTAATATTCCAGCTTTATACAAAACATTATTATTATAAATAAACAACAATTGTTCTTAATTATAATACCAAAGATTTCATCATCCAACAATAAAATGGAAATAATATTTTTAACAAGAACCGAATACAATAACAACTTATCGACTTAATAGATTTGCCTCAGTAGGCATTGCTAAACTATAAGTTTCTATGGCTAATGCAAAGCAACCTTTGCTTCATTTTCCACACATAGATTACTTATATTTGTTTAGCTTTCTTCTGCTTGGTCCCTTCATAAATCTATATTTATGATAACCAAAGTCAGATCCAATACCCAAGTAGAACCTCGACTTAAAGAAAAATTTATTTCAAATCATGAACAAAAATCAGATTTGTAACCAAAACTTCACTAAGCTTCTTTTGTTAGCCTCGCAAGATGCTTCTCGCAGCTTTCTTTCCAAAGGTCCAAAGCTTATTGCAAAGGGAAGCAAACCCCTTTGCTATCCATATCGCTTTTGTTCTTATTATCCTTTGTTTACGCCTTTCTATTTACCTTCTTTGAATCGCTCTTCTTTTTTCGTAAGATCCTTTGCCCCTACCAAGAAGACTTGATCTTTCTTCGTCGAAAGTGACTCTCAACATTTTTCAATATGTTAAGCAAATCAACGAGGTCGATATCTAGCTTGTTCATATGAAAAATTCACAACAATTGTGAAAGGAGTCCGGAGTGAGTGCAAGATCAAATCTCGCTCAACTCTCCATCCATGACAAAAACCAAGTTGTCCTAATCGATCAATCAAATTGATTATGTTAAGAACTTTTGTCTGCATTTATAGTGTCATCGGCCATTCTAGATCTAAGAGCTCCTTAGATATCTCGATATCTATCACCCCCATTTTCCTCACCATCAACTACTTGATGTGCAGAATATAGTAGAGCATCCATAGTTTCATGCCGACGCCAAGCTCATTACTCATGGATGCGAGCATGATGCATCGAGCCAATCGCAGCATCATCTTCGCCACTTTCTAAAAGTAGCAATGTCTTCCTCGTAGGCATTGTCTCGCAACCATCATGCAGGATAGGCGAGGATTAAGGACATAAGATAGCTTTTCACCATGAGAACTATTCTCAAATTCCTTAACCAATCCGCTTAATTTGGCCCGATTAATTTAGCATCTAATATGCTTCGCAAAGGATAGTAATTTTAGACATTGTAAAATTCTCAGAAATGAATTTGTAATTAACAACATTTTAACATACATTCTTTTTATTAATTACCAAAATAAATTAGGTCTTGTTTTAAATTGGTATCTCCTATTATTTTCTTCAAACTATATTACCTCACTTATATAGTTCGCAAAAATCTAATTAAAGATTTGCTAGTGAGAATAAGGATCCCATTTCAAATGTATATAGCCTTGTGGTGACACAAACAAACTATATATAAATAAATAGGTAGACAACTTTTGTCAATTACATCAACTATGCAACTCCTTTTCTTTTGCCTCTTAGATTATTTTGATCAAGTGGTGGCACATCCGAATCAAAATTATCCAAGTTAAGTCCGACCTAGCACTCCATATATTCAAAAAAGAAAATATCATCCTCAGTGGTGACACAACAAAACAATATTGTTCAATTTTCTTTATAAGCATCAAATGTGATAAATTAACATCTTAAATACTTAATACTTGCCTTGTGGTGACACAACAAACTCATATTAAATATTTAATACTCTATTAATTTTATCATGCTAGAAGGCTTACGCTCGATATTCCAAATATCTTTGAACGCTTAGACTTAATATAAAAAAAAATATGAGGGGTTTGTTATTAATTTGTCTCATCTTTAGCGCATGCATTTATATATATATATATAAATACGCTATTATATTAATGAACATGCTAAGCATGTTTGCATAATATATAATATATATATATATATAAAGCATGCATATATAAATACTATATTCTACCCTTGATTGATTATGGACTTTATTCTAGTTCGTTCACTAGAGCCACCAAGTGAACCAAAAGGTCAAACCCTAGGGGTGCAAGAAATAATATTTAAATATAACTATTACATTTAAACCCTGCTCCATTACAAACGGTCTTCAAGCGCCTCTTGTTCTCGATCTCCAATTTTCAAAATTAATTCTAACTATTCCTATTACAAAACTATTTAAAATAAATAGAAACCTCGATCGCTAAATAAGGGAAGTACATAGAGAGGAGATAGAATTTACATTAAGAAAAATTAGAGAAGACGAGGTACGCAGAATCCCATTTAATAAAAACCCATACATTCATGCGATCCAACTAAAATAAAATCCAATCATATCGGGTCAATAAATCCATAATCAATCCCATTTATTATCATACACATCACCATACGCATCAATAAATAACATTCATCTCATGAATAATAAACATTTAATATATATATCGATATCATTTAATGGGCAAATTTAGTTAAGATAAAATCTAATTTTTGAATCAAAATAAACTCCTTTATTTTAATCCAAATTTAAATCAAAATAAAACTATTTTATTTTAATTTATCCAATTTTGAATAAAATAAACTATTTTATTTTAATCAAAATTTTTAATCAAAATAAACTCCTTTATTTTAATTAATTATGAATCCAATTCCATATAAAAAAAAACTTAATTAAAAAAACTCTTTATTTTAATTAATTATGGAATCCAATTCCATGTAAAAAAAAAAAAAATATTACACTTGATTTTCTTTTTCCTATTCACAAATAAACTCCTTTATTTTGAATAATATGAAATCTTATTTCATATCTAAATAAACTCCTTTATTTAAGGAAATTAGATTCTTTTTCCTATTCACAAATAAACTCTTTTATTTTGAATAATATGAAATCTTATTTCATATCTAAATAAACTCCTTTATTTAAGGAAAGATGGATTTACTTCCCTATTCATAAATAAACTCCTTTATTTTAGGAAAAATATAAAAATCCAATTTCAACTCCAATTAGTTATCATGGAATCCAATTCCAACTCTAATTAGTTAAGATGAAATTTAATTTTAAAATTAAAATAAACTTTTTTTTTTAATATTAAAATAAACCTTTTATTTTAAAATTAAAATAAACTTTTTTTTAAATTATTATTTTAATTATATATATATTAAATATAATTATAATAAAATTATATTTTAATATTAAATATACCTTTATATATATATATAAATATATATTTATATATATATATATATAATTATATATATATATATATATATATATAATATATATATATATATATATATATATATATATATATATATATATATATATATATATATATATATATATATATATATATATATATATAATCTAATGATATATAATTCTCTAAAAATATAAATAAAAAAAATAAATATAATTTAAAAAATCTTATTTATTATTCCTTTAATTCCGTTACTCGATTTTCATTTAATTTTTTTGATCATTTATTTTTTTAAATGACAAGTCCTATTTTTTTCGATTTCGTATTATGATAAAAAAAAAAAATTAATGCTTTTTTCATTATTAAAAAATTTTAATAATTCCTTACTTATTATTTTTAAAAAAAAAATTTTTTTTTTTTTTTTTTTTTTTTTTTTTAAAATTTATATAATAAAATTATGCCCAATTAAATTGTTCTAAACACATATCAATATACATATCAAATTAAAACAATTAATAATTCGTGATAAAGGTTTCGGGCTCGATGCCACCAAGTAGTTTGTAATATTCATGAACGCAATCAAATTGCAAAAAAAAAGCTTAAACGTAAAAAATCGAGTTTAAAATTTTACAAACCATATACCCGATCACCCTTTATGCATAATTATTAATTAAACGAAAAGATAAAGAATAAAATCATACCTCAAGATCGAGCTTCCTCGTGTACAAGTTCACCTCCAAATCCTTTTCGCTCAACTCTTGAATCCACCGGTTTTGGTTCCTTCCTTTCGAAACGTTAGCCACCCAAATGTTTGGCCTCTAGAGGTGATCCACCAAGGAAGAATAAAATTCAAGAAGATGGGTGGTATTAGCTAAACCCTAGTTTTCTATCTCTATAGAAAAGGAGCGCATACTCCCAACAACTTGAATTATTACGATGTTGTTAAAGTCAACAACCCATACCACCCATAATAAGACTCTCTTATTTATAGATGTGGGCAACCCACCTTAACAATTAAGGAATTGGGTTTTATTTAATTAATTAAATCTTTTAATTAATTAAGCTCCCTAATCTTATTAGGATAATTAATTAAACTCTTTTAATTAATTTTCCTTCCTAATCCAATTAGAATAAATGAGAGTACTTATATTAAATTAATTCCTAAACTCTTTTAGAAATTAAAATAATAATAATTGTAATAATATTAATAAGACTCTCTTATTAATTTATATTTAATATTTCTAAAATATTAAATAATAATATTAAGCTATTTAATTTATTCTATCACCATAGATTAAATTAAATATACATAACATATTA
Organism: Panax quinquefolius; assembly: GCA_020205615.1. NCBI lineage: Eukaryota > Viridiplantae > Streptophyta > Magnoliopsida > Apiales > Araliaceae > Panax > Panax quinquefolius. The sequence continues at coordinate 122,473,132 of CM035172.1, read as the reverse complement.
TATACGATTATGCCATTAACTTCTTAAATAATTATTCTTCCTTTTATGGTGTGACCCTTTAGGTTCTCCATATTAAACCTATTAATAAATCAATTAGAATAATTCTAATCTTATTTAAATAAATAAATTAAATAATTAATTTATTTAAATAAATAATATTTATTCTACAATAGGATAAGCCTCCCTAACATCAACGACTTTCCGTATAATATAGATTTCAACATTAATCATAAAAGAACCTTTTGAGTAAATAGTTACCGTATAAATTCAATCCTTCCACCATACAATGTCCCAATTAAATATAAGATATGGAATTATCACAAGTCTTATTTTATTTAATTATATGTATTTCGATCCTTAAATGCACAACTCCAAATAATGCAAATTAGAAACTCCTTTCTAATTTCATTCTCGCCGCCAAGGACTACCGGGTTGTCATTTATCGAATCACATAGACATTTCTCTTCTTTATTAGAAGTGGTAGATTCTTTATCGATCATACATTATCTCCATGTATAACTTATTATACCCAAGCATACCCTTTGATATACCCTAAGGGTCTTAAGGAATAAGTCAAAGTATAACTCATCATACACAAGATACTATGATGATCTCAAGTCCAAGGATCACTAGACTACTATCACTACAGAAATTCCTATCGACAAAAAAAGTAAAACTCCATTAGGTATTCCTTAGCGAGCCACGCTCAAAGGAACTTATTCTCTAATAAGCACCTACATACTTTGCTTTTAGTGTTCCACACAAATGATCATGAGATCAATCATCCTCATCCAACGAGCAAGCAACGATGTACCAATCTATCCTGATTCACTAATCCCCAATTTAGTAATCCAACGATTGGGAACTATTTTAGTTTTAAGCTTTCTAAGAATTTAGATCTCATTAGAATGATCATCATCATTATTCTAAAAGCATTGCTTAAAACTATGGGTTTATCACATATCACATATTATAAAAAGCAATAAATCATTAATAAATGATAATTAAAATATGCTTTATCATAAATTAATACTTTTATTAATAAATGAATCAAGATTGTTAGTAATTAACATAAGCAAAGTATATGCTTTTGATCATCAAACATTAATCGGGAATATTATGTGATGGTTTATATTTGTTTATTATATAAACAAATAAAAAGAAACTAGTGTAATCCTAATTATATATTAGGAATGAAGGATTGAATAACTTAAGGGTTATGGGATGAGAGAATTATGATATTTAAAATATATACTAATTCTAAGAGATTTATTTTATATATCTCAATTAATTAATTTTATAACCTAATTAATGCAAGTCTAATTAGGTTAAGAAATTAAGTGTACTTGGGATAAGAATTTGTATTTAAATTGAGTGCATGGAAATCCTAATTAAATGATTAGGGTAAGATAGAATTTAATGTAATGGACCATATTAATTTTTATGGCCCAAACATTTTAGTTAGGAAGTCCAAATATTTTATTTGGAAAGCCAAAAGAATTAAGTGTTAAGCCCAAGTGAGCCCAATTGTTAAGGAACATGTGGGAGAATAATAATATTAAATATTATATTAAGTCAAGAGATATATCTTTATTATCTCAAGTTTATTAATTTTATAATTTAATTAAAGTAAGTTTAATTTGGTTATAAAATTTAGTGTACATGAGTAATGACTTAAATTCTAAATGTATGGAATGAATACATTAATTAAATAATTAGGGATTGATAATATTAAAAGTAATGGACTATAATAATATCATAGCCCAATAATTTATTTAGAGTCCAAAAGAATTAGATTTAATGGACTAAGGAGGTTATATTATTTAAATAAGTCCAATTAATTATTTAATTAAGTGACTTGTGGATAAAGTGATTAAGGGCGATTAAATTGTTAATCTAGCCCAATATATTATGTGTAGGACAAGTATTATAATGGCCCAATTACATTTTTTGGTGGAAGCCCAAATTTATTTTGTTAGTAAGCAAAATAATAAAAATACAAGCCCAATAGAATTTAATTGATAAGTGGCCTAATTTTTGGAGTCACTTAAGGAGGGGCTATCTAGTCATTTGTTAAGTAAATTAATAATTTAAAATAAAATAAGGAGTTGGAAGGATAAGAAGAGATAAGAGATAAGAAAGATAAGAAGGAAAGAGAAAAGAAGAAAGAGAAAGAAAGAAAAGAAAGAAACGGGAAAGAAGAGGAAGAGAGAGAGAAAGTGAAGAAGATCGGCCAGGGAAAAGTAGAAGGAGAAGGGGGGGGGGGGGTAGCCCATGAGTGAAAGAAGATGAGAGAGAAGAGATCCTCCATGGAAGAAGGAGGAGAAGAAAGATTTTGAGAAAAGGTAAAATCTATACTTGATTTCTAAAACTTTAATTTGTATGTTATTGGTATTTTTATGATGGATCTTTGGGGTTTTAGTTTTATATGGTTAGATCCATGAATAAGTGATAGATCTAGAATTTTATTGGTTTGAGTTTTGGATTTACATGAGTTTATATGGAAAGATTTGGAAAAAAGTAAGAAAATAGAATTTTCCGGAAAGCTTAAATTTGAAAGTGTGATCTAGCTTTTGATTTTTGAAATCTATGATGGATATTTGTGATTTATTTTCTTGGGATTCTAGATATATGTATTAAGAATAAAATCCCTTTGGAATCACTCAATTAGGTTGAAAAATGAGCAAGTTATGGAATTTATCCCAAACTACTCAAAACTAAGAAAACTGTTAGAACGATTTTTACCAGCCACTTCCGGGCTAATTTCTGGGAGCTTAACATGTCCAAATATGGATTGTGATAGATGAAAATTGTATATCGAAAGTTATAAATCCAAAACAATTGACGGATCGTTAATTGGAGTTATAGATCTCATTTTATTTAAGTTTTACCAAAGGACTCCAAAACTGTAAAATGCCAAATAGATGCTGCCAAGATTTTCCAGGGGCTGTTTCGGCAACTTAGTTTGTGAGATAAATTCGCCCTTTTGGGATATGAAAATATATGGTATAAATTACCTCCTGTCCAAAAATGAGCTCATTCCGAGTTAAATTGAGCAAGTTATGGCCATTTCAATATTTGGGTTTTTTCGACGAAAACGACTATAACCGGAGTTCTATAACTCCGATGGCCACGAAATTTAAACTAGAGTGTCACGTTAACACGTATAAGATTATGCCAAGAGATGGGAATTTCTGGAGTTGAGCATGATGGGGCTAAATTCTTAAGCCACACACTAAAAATGATTTTTGAAAAATACTAAAGGAAGTTGGAAAATTATGGAAAAATACTTTTTGTGTATGAAATATGTGTATACGTGTTTGGTCAAAGGATAAAAAAATAATAACTGATTTAGTATTTTCATGAAAAGGATATGGAATATAGCTTGCTGGATTGGAAAATCTGATGAGTCCAGCTTGCTGGATTGAAAGGAAGCTGGCTGAATTGAAGGATTTAGAATCTAGCTTGCTGGATTGATGGATTGGTGAATCTAGGTTTGCTGGATTGCAATCTAGTTGCTAGATTTTGAATCCAGTTAGCTGGATTGCCGTTTGGGTTGCTAGATTTAGAATCCAGGTTGCTGGATTAGTATTTGACTTATTAGATGTTAAAGAATAACTTATGAAATGAAAAAGCGAGTGATAAATCATAATGTATATGATACAATGATTGAAGAATTATCAAAGGATGATAATAATACTGATGTGTTAAGCTGTTATCTAATATTTGATTAAGTGTTAGATAATCTATGGATAAAGTAATAGCATTATGAGCTAACAGGTATGTTATGCTGACTAAAAGATCCATCTTATACTGATAGGTCTTTCGTGAGAGATTAAATTAGATTGCTTAGTGGTAATCAACGGTACAGGCAAGTTTTCCTAACTCAAACTTCAGTTGTATGTTCAAAGCATGTTAGTGAATAATTGTTGTTGATTATTCACGTCTATACTGATGATTGATTCACACGTTGTGCATGTTATAAATGTTCATTAGGTATGAAAGGCTGATCACCTTCATTACCATTTGGTTCAGTTAATCTGTTCATGTTCATGCTTGACCATTCATTTTTATTGACTTGGTCGTTCAGCTAAGAAAACATGTTAATGCTCTTTCACAATGTTTATATTGTTGAAAGTTAGCTAGCTTATTGTTCAATTCTTTCAATCATGATATATCTTCAAATAACTTAAACTTGCTGGGCAAATTTGATGCTCACCCTTGCTATATCATGATAAAATTTTCAGATTTAGATTAAAGCTCGAATAAAGACAGAAGCAAAGTCAAAGTGCAAGATTAAATTATGTTGCAGTTAGATCTATTAAATTTTCTGATGAAAATTAGCATTGTAAATCTTTTAAGATATTGAAGGTATGTATTAAGTTAAGGTTGTAGACCTTGAGAATGATGTGTAAAAGTATAATGTATAAACAATTTATGTTTATATCTTCCGTAATAGTTATAGAAATGATGTACCAAATTTGTGGTAAAAAGTACCCGGATTTGGGGATGCTACATTTATCGCTGAGACTCAGCTTAATAAATAAACCACATCATCCATGCACTACGACCAAGGATATTCATTAGTATAACGACCACAAATTATCCATGCACTACGGGCCAAGGATATTCGTGTATTCATCAATGGTCATGATCATGCCAACAACTGTCCATCAATGCACTATGGCCAATCAGGACTTTTACCACATCATTTGTAACATTACGGTCATGATTATACCGAATAATCCCTGGTTATAATCACACCAAGTCCATCTGTGCACTATAGGCCACAGATGATTTTCAACATATTATAAATATGAGGATGATGACAATGATATAAGAATTCAATAAAACAAGTTCAAGGATAAATTTGTAAAGATTTATAATTTAATTTATCTAGAAATCAATAACATCCAAATTGTCAACCTGATACTGTTTTGTGGAGTAAAATTCAAGAATGTTCAGAAGAATATTTCCATGAAAAGATACTGGATGAAGCACAAATATCCAGGATATTCTACTAATTTCATAGAGTATAGAAGCCAAAACTTTAACCAACTGAGTATAATAGAATATATGAAACTGTAAATGGATTTTTGCCCGCCATGCGGTAATCCACGTAGACAGATCATTTCCACAATTTAATAAGGAATGAATACGAAGGATCATTCACCATGCATGCGGTAATCCATATAGATAGGTTATTCCAACATAATAATAAAGAATGGAATAATAAGAGAATTCACTAGGCGTGCGTAATCCGCACATATAGGTTATTCCAACAAAATGATAAAGAATGGAACTGTGTCATGCAGAACTCTGCATGAGCATGTGATATTCCAAATGAATAATAAAGAATGGAACCAAATCATGCGTAAATCCGCATATACATTATATTTCCAAATGTAATAATAAAGAATGAAATAACAACAGAATTCACTGTGCATGCGATAGACCTCATGCATAAAAGTTATTCCAACGAGTAATAATAAAGAATGGAATAACAACCCTTTTGAGTATTGAAAGAAAATAACTCTCTTCATGAATATGAAAGAAATAATACCCCTTACCTCAAAAGAAGACTGAATACTGGAATAGTTAGGTAACAGACTTCTCTTCTTCTTTTTCTCAATAATAATTGCTCTATAGCTTTAGTGAATTGGTGAAAAATAATGAAGGAACGAGCTTCTAGTTATAGGAAAATATATTTTCATTAATTGCACATTTTGGGGCTCAAAATATTACAGTATAATACCTTCCTCTTTTCCTTCATTTTTAATTTAGTCCTGCAAGTATTATCAAACTTGCACCACCTCCTCTAATAGTAAATAATGTGAATCAATAGTTCAATCATATGAATCAATTGTTATAATCTTGTGAAAATATGAATTACAGTATAGTACCTCCATCTACACCTCCATTTTTAACTTAGTCATGCAAGTATTATCAATCTTGCACCAACTCCCCTAATAGTAAATCATGTGAATCAATAGTACACACATGCGAACACATAGTTATAAGCATGTGAATTAATAGCAATTAATTTCTCATTTATCCGGTTAATTACCCGATTGATCAATATAACTTCCAAACATCAATTATCATCAAAATAAATGTCGATTTCCACTAACACTAATAATACCCACACAATGGAACTATCAATTTCATCTTTAATCAACACGAACTTATTCATCATTAATATTATAACTCGCAATATTTAACAACCGTGTCGCTCCTGGAAAGAGGGGCTTTTCGATAAGGATTTCTCCTTATCAAGCCGCAATTAGGTGACCAAACTTCTCCTCGATGTAACTTCTAGACATTGTCAATATTGCAAATAATAATATGAATAACTTTGTCGTCTCAATTATTGATTTAATAATATATCATATTATACAGATGATATTGTGATAATAATTGAATCAATAATATGAGAGATATGATGCAAAGAATTCTCGTAGCTATAATTGAGTATAACCGAGGTGACTTCTTTACGTAAGCATCATAAATCAATACCGCAGTGCTACTATGCAACCACACGACATCGTGACTTTTACTATCGGGTAGTTCAACAGCTTTTAACGGTAAAACTTTCGTCGTATTTTTATAAAAAGATAATTATGTCGCTTTCTAACTACGATAATACTTCCGCCAGGGTCCACCAATGATTGTGCCAGTCGCATTTAATATTCCCCGACAAAAAGAATATTCCCGATCAAACGAATATTTTATAACAACTTGCTTACTTTGCAAAATTTTTTCATATATCACCCTTAACTTTAACCTTTTATTTATTTAACCATTTACGAAATAAAATAATAATTGTAATAAAATTGAATACTTTCATTTCATAAAATTTGGGGTCTTACAAAGGTCATCACGGGTAAGCTTATCATAAACTCTAGCGAAGTCTATACCTTATTTGATACCGGTTCTACCCATTCTTTTATTTCTCCTTACTTGCGCCTAACGTTTAAATTTAACTCCAGAGAAATTAGACTTTGACTTATCTATGGAAACTCTGTTGGGAGAAACCTTCATTACATCCACTATTTATAAGTCTTGTTTGGTTCAAATTGGTACCCTCACTTTACCTGTCGATCTTATTTCATTGAAAATACTTGCATTTGACGTGATTCTAGGGATTGATTGGTTAACTACTCATCATGCAAAAATTGATTGTTTTCGTAAGGTTTTTAGCTTTCATATTCCTAACCAACCTATTATGCGAATTCAAGCAACCAAACCATTAAAATCAATCACTGTCATCTCAAGCTATAAAGCTATTCGTTTATTGAAAAATGGATGTCAAGCTTTCTTAGCTCATGTCACGGATTTAAACAAAAATACGTCAGTTTTGAATGATATTTCTATTGCTAATAAATTTCTTGACGTATTCCCTGAAGAACTTCTTGGCCTACCCCAGAGCGAGAAATTGAATTTTGTATCGACCTTGAACCTGGTACAAAACCCATTTCCAAAGCCCCATATCGAATGGCTCCTATTGAACTTCAGGAGTTAAAGACCCAATTGCAGGAATTGTTAGACATCGGTTTCATTCATCCTAAGACGTCTCCTCGGGGTGCTCTGTTTATTCGTGAAGAAGAAAGATGGGAGTATGCGACTTTGTATTGATTATCGGGAGTTGAATCATGTCACCATCAAGAATAGGTAACCATTGCCACGTATTGATGACCTATTTGACCAGTTGCAAGGCGCCAAATTCTTTTCAAAGATCGATCTTCGTTCCGAATATTATCAGTTAAAGATTAGAACCGATGACATTCCAAAGACGACTTTCAGAACTCGGTACGGACATTATGAATTCCTAGTCATGTCTTTTGGATTGACTAATGCTCCTGCTTCCTTCATGGATATGATGAACCGAGTATTCAAAGAATATTTGGATCACTTTGTGGTCGTCTTTATTGATGACATCCTCACATATTCCAAAAGCCGTGAAGATTATGAGCAACACTTGAGGCAGATACTCCAAAAGCTTTGTGAAAATAAGCTTTATGCCAAGTTGAAGAAATGCGAGTTCTGGCTTGAGAAAGTAGCATTCTTTGGGTATGTAGTATCAAGTCATAGAATATCTGTTGACCCGGCAAAGATTAAAGCTATTCAAAGCTGGGAGCAACCTAAATCGATGATCAATAGATCGTAGCTTTCTGCTTTAGTGGTTATTATCGGAGATTCGTAGAAGGGTTTTCTCAAATCGCTACTCCATTAACTCAGCTGACTCGAAATGATACAAAATTCGGTTGGAGCATGAAATGTGAGAAGAGTTTTCAAGAACTCAAGAGGAGACTCATTTCAGCACCTGTTCTGACAATACCATCTGGCTCGGAGGGATTTGTCATCTACAGTGATGCTTCGGGAAAAGGGTTAGGATGTGTTCTCATGCAACATGGGAAAGTCATAGCCTATGCCTCTCGGCAACTCAAAGAATATAAGAGGAATTTTCCTACTCATGATCTAGAGTTGGCAGCTATTATCTTCATACTTAAAATTTGGAGGCATTACTTGTATGGGGAGAAAGTGGAGATCTTTACGGATCATAAAAGCCTCAAATATTTCTTCACCCAAAAGAAACTCAACATGCGGCAATGACGTTGGCTTGAACTATTTAAATATTATGATCATACCATTCAATACCATCCTGGTAAAGTGAACGTAGTAGCTGACGCATTGAGTAGAAGATCATATGCGGGTATAAGTGCGATATTGTCAATGCAAAGGCCCATTTTATATGACTTGCAAAGGATGAAGATAGAGTTAAAGACTCCAGGGACCCACATGATGATGGTAAATATACTAGTAGAACCGACTATAATCGATAAAGTTAAAGTAGCTCAAGCCACAAACCTGGAGCTGATGCGTATGAGGAAGAAAGTGCAAGAAGGTGCTATGCCGGAAGCAAGAATCGATGAAGAATGAATACTTCGAGTCAACTCCAGACTTTGTGTTCCTAATGACCCTGATTTAAAGTATAAAATCATGATGGAGGCGCACAACACACCGTTTGCAATCCATCCTGGGAGTACCAAAATGTATCATGATCTTCGACATACATTTTGGTGAAGCAATATGAAGAGAGAGATTGCAGAGTTTATCTCAAGGTGTTTAACTTGTCAATGAGTCAAGGTGGAGCATCAAGTACCAAAAGGTCCATTGCAACCACTTGAAATTCCAAAATGGAAGTGGGAGCACATTACCATGGATTTCGTTACCGGTCTTCCCATGTTTTTTCAAGGCATAAATGCGATTTGGGTCATTGTTGATAGATTGACCAAGTCGGCTCATTTCTTACCTATACGAGAAACTTTTACACTTGAACGTCTTGCCCGTATATACATAAACGAGATTGTAAGATTGAATGGTATGCCAGTATCCATAGTTTCTGATCGAGACCCAAGATTCACTTAAAGATTTTGGGTTAGTTTGCTAAAAGCTATGGGCACAGATTTACGATTTAGTTCGGCTTATCATCCTCAAACGGATGGGCAGTCAGAGAGGACTATTCAAACTCTTGAAGATCTATTAAGACTCTGTGTCCTTGACTTCAAGGGAAGTTGGGACAAGTTCTCACCATTGGTGGAGTTTTCCTATAACAACAGTTATCAAGCAAGTATCGACATGGCTCCATTTGAGGCGTTGTGGGAAGAAAGTGCCGTTCTCGAAAGATAAAGTGTGAAGCAACGTTTTGGGACAACGATGACAACGATAAAAAAAACACAAGATCGACAAAAGAGTTTTGCTGATCTTCATCGAAAGGACGTGGAATTCAATATTGGAGAACATGTATTGTTACGTGTTGCTCCATGGAAAGGAGTTACGAGATTTGGAAAGAGAGAAAAGCTCAATCCTCGATTCATTGGCCCATTTTTAATCCTCGAACGAGTAGGAACTGTGGCATATAAACTCGCCTTACCGCCAAGTATGTCTCGTGTTCATAACATTTTTCACATATCTATGTTACGAAAATATGTGAAAGACCCGAACCACATTATTGAGTTAGAACCAGACGAAATAGCAGAAGATTTAACGTATGAAGAGGTTCATGTTAAAATCTTGGATAAGAAAGAGCATATTTTATGCTCCAAGGTTATACCTCAAGTCAAAGTTTTGTGGAGAAATCACAATGTTGAGGAAATGACCTGGGAGTTAGAATCTAAAATGAAATCATGGTATCCTTACCTCTTCGACATACCAGGTACGTACCCTAATTTCGAGGGCAAAATTTCATAAGAAGGGGAGGTTGTAAGACCACAACTTTTATCAATAAAGATGAATTTTCTATAAATATCATTTTTGAATATTATGGAGTGAATTTGATATAATGTTATAGTTGTGGGTAATATTTATAAATTTTGCAAAGCACGCAAGTTGTTATATAATATTCGATTGGTCGTGGAATATTCGCTTTTAACAGGAATATTCAGATTACTACTAAGACAATCATTGGTGGACCCCACAATGGAATTATTGTCGGATTGAGAAAACGACAAAAATATCTTTTTATAAAATAACGGCGAAAGTTTTACCGTTAACTGTTAAAATACCCGGTGGTTAAAATATAGTAATACGCGGGGTTGCACAGTAGTACACGGTATTGCACTTTATTTTTGAATTATTGATTCTTACGTAAGAAGCCACTACTTAATAATTATTACGATAATTATTTATTCAATATTTTATTTTATTGATTCAATAATTGTTGCGTTGATATTTTATATTATTGTTGTTTTAATAATTATCAACGCACAAGATTTCCCATTATCAAATCAATAATTCATATTATTTGAATAATATTATTAGATAGCGATATTGGCAATGTCTAGAAAGTTCATCGAGGAGAGGTTTGGTCACCTAATTGCGCGCGCCAAGATGAGAAATTCTTATCTGAAAGCCCCTTTCCCGGGAACTACACGATTGTCATTATTGTGATTCTGTAATATTATTTGTGAATAATTATTTATTGATTTTTATAATAAGGAAATATTTATTTTTATGTGGTGATAAATGAAGAAATTAATGTTGAGGTGTTTTATCAGTATTTTTATCGGAATGGATGTATTAAAAATCAAATCAGTGTTCTTAAAGCTCTATTGCGTGAGTTATAATTTTAATCCGACCGTTGGATCGTTGTGATTTTTGAATATGTTATACATATAAAAGTTGAGTATATGTCCACAAATTTTGAACCGTTAAAAATTAACGTATGATTTGTTATGAATTTTAAGAGGTGTTGAAAATTGTCCATTTGTGGATTTCAGATATTTTCTGTCTGGAAATTGGAAAAACTTATACTTACAAAGTTGTAGAGAATTTAATTTCCTATGGAATAGTCACAAGATTCAAATTTTTTCTGATAAAAGGGCTATTTATTATGAATTACTGAAGTTTCGGAAAATAAAATTTTTTTATTAAAATTAGGTGGGACCCACTTTTGTTTTTTAAAACATGTGGGCTGCTATATTTTTTCAGAAATGGCATGCTGGTCTTGGTCATTGGCATGCGTAGAAATTTTGTATAAATAATAATATTATTTTATTATTTAGTCTCCTATGGCGTTCTAGCATTTTCTTATAAATAGGCACTTAAGTTAGAATTGAAAATCACACCAGAATCAGAGAATTCTTCTTCTATAATCTTGAGCGTATTTCTTTCGAGTTTTAGAAAGCTTTGAACATAGAAAATAGTGAAAGTTTTTTTCAAGAATATCCCCGCTATACTAGTTGGAATACTCTTCTTTTCAAGGTAAGGGATGTTATTTTTGTTCAATATTCGCTTGAAATAATATTTTCTCCCATACTTTTTAGTATGTAAGTAATATTATTTCGTTTCAGATTTCGAATTCTATACTCGTTTTGTTAAAATTTTGGCTTCTATACTCCATGAAATTAGTAGAATATCCTTTATCTTTGCGCTTCATCCAGTATCTTTTCATGGAAATATTATTCTGAGCATTCTTGATAAGTTAACTTTTTCATGCCGGAGTACTATTCACGGGGTTACTATTCCTAAAGTATTATTCACGGGGTACTATTCACTCGAGTACTATTCACCCGGGGTACTATTCATGATAAAAATTGATTCGTTTTCGGTCCAAATTATTTTTGGTACAATGTTATTTTTGAATTTTACTCCACAAAACAGTATCATGTTGACAATTTGGACGTTATTGATTTCTGGATAAATTAAATTATAAATCTTTAAAAATTTATCCTTGAACTTGTTTTATTGAATTCTTATATCATTGTCATCATCCTCATGTTTATTTTCTGTTGAAAGTCATCTGTGGCATGTAGTGCATAGATGGACTTGGTATGATTATGACTAGGGATTATTCGGTATAATCATGACCGCAATGTTACAAATGATGTGGTAAAAGTCCTCATTGGCCCGTGGTGCATTGATGGACAGTTGTTGGCATGATCATGACCATTGATGAATACATGAATATCCTTGGCCCGTAGTGCATAGATAATTTGTGGTCGTGATACTAATGAATATCCTCGGCCAGTAGTCTGGGATGATGTGGATTATTTATTGTCGAGTCTCGATGATAAAAGTGATGAAAACCTTTTAAATCATAGAAGATAGTAGATTTTATTCTCTACTTGACTCTTCTAATGGATTGCTTGTTCCGCTGCAGTTAAACTTGATGTTTGTTATATTTTATCAATTGAACACTGTTGAAGGCTAATGATAAATTATTCTATATTATCTTAGTCATAATATTTCTTACTGGGCTAGTTGAGCTCACCCTTTTGCTTTCATTGTTCTCTTCAGGAAATGAGAACGTAGTCGGGACTAGTCGGGGAACGGAGTGACGGTCTAGATGATAGCATTAGTAGTCCTCACTATTCTATAAAATAGTGTGATAATAAATGTATTGAGGACTCCATTTGAGTTGAATACTGTCTAGAAGACAATATTCGTATTAAAACTCTCAGTTTATGTTGTATCGTATTTTACACAACATTTGCATTATTAAGTTGTATTTGAATTTTGTACCATGTATTTGGCGACTCAAGATGGGTGATGTATACCTATTTTGGGGGCGTCACAAAAGATACAATCCAAGCCAAAGATGTACTTACCACTCAGGGTCTCCTACACAAGATTGTTGGTCTTTAAAGCATAAATTTCAAAATCTGATCGAAAGTGGTAGTATTGTGGTCCAACGACTTGACCAACAAAGTGTCAACATCAACCTTCTATTGCAGCATGATACGGAGGGAGTAAACATGATCGGGTCAAGAAGCGCTGAAATGGATCCAAATCGTAAGTACATACGAAGGATGGAGGAATACCCTAAAAGGAACAGAACAAATGTCCTAGAGTGGGAAAATTCAGAGGAATATAGGACAGTAAGTCAAAAATTGGAGACGAACTAGCATCAAGTAACTCTGTTGGCTAATCTGATAGTGCACCAACATCAGGTTACACGCCAACTTTTTACTCAACTCTCAGAAAACCAAGAGAAAAAAGAGGTTAACCAGAATTCAAGCCTATACCTCTCCAAGATGAGGCAACTAAATGAAGAAGGTCAAAGTGGGCTGAAAGCACAAGAAAAGTGGAATGATAAAATTACAAGAAGATCTCGCCAGTAGAAAAATCGCTTGGGGGAATGCGAATTCTCAAAGAAGAAAAATCAAACAACCTCTAAAAGAGACTAAAAATTCACCCCTCTGAACAAATCAAATGAAGAGATGTTACACTTTCTGATAAGCGAAGGAAAGACTCTTGAGTTGCTACTTCCTGTAAATCCTGAGATGAAAAGTTATGACTCCACCAAGATATGTCTCTACCATTCTAACTCACATGGACATGCAACTGAGGAATGTTGGGCTCTAAAGCATAAAATCCAGGATCTCATTGAAAATGGAGAACTGAAGATAGAAATCCCCATGACCAAAAAAGGCGAAAGGGAAATAAAGAGCTTAAGATGTCCACTCGAGACATGTAGTTCAAAGGGGGTGATGACTATGAGCACCAATCTTGGCAAAGCACAAGGTGGACTGATCCTAATGCTGGGAGTGACAAAGGAGACAAGAGAGTCTCGTAAGGAAATTCATCCGCCACCATCAAACATCTTGTTTCCCAAAGTCAGCAACAACATTCCTGATTCTACCCTCTTGGATGATGAGGAGGAAATACTGATTCTTCCTAGTGTGGAAAAAGCCAAAAAGGAAAGTTCCTTTAGAGAAATACAACAATAGTTCGAGAGAGATTTTATAGTTAAATCCTCTCAAGCCTATGAGAAAGATGAAGGAACAGATCAAGGAATCAAGAGTTTATCCCTTTTTGCGACGGGTTCAGTTTGAGCATCCTCGAGGGATATGGTGAATCAGGAGGTGATCAAGTTATGGCAGTAACTGAAGATATTCAGAACCAGGAGGTGACCTCTATCGCGAGCCTTGAAGGCAACATAACCATTGACAACTGGACTATAACACCTCAGCTAGCCAGGAAGACGTAGATCTAGAGGGAAGTTAAGAGTTCCAGAAGATATTGGGACGATATCACTTTCTTAGCATTAGGCTTTTTATTTTCCATGCATGTAAATATTGGAAAAAATAAAAAAAGCAAAAAATCAAGTAAATAAAAAAAAAGCAACCAAAAAATCAAACCAATCAGCTCATCAAATCTGAACTACGATAGACCTAATCTGCCCTCATTAATGGGAGTACGTAGGCAGCTAACTACAGTGCTGTCAAACCAAACAAAAAACCCAAAAACCCACTCAAACCAATCAAAACAAACACCTTTCAAATCCCCGGAGTACTCCACTCCAAAATACCAGTTTCCAACCATTCAGGCCAAGCTTGAACTATGAAAGACCTCTCCCCCCCATCAATGGGAGTATATAGGCAGCCATTTATGGTGCGGTCTAACCGTCAAAAGAAACATCCGAACCCAAACATCAATCCCAAGACACGAAAGTCTTCACCCAAGAAAAACCCTCAAAGTTAGCGACCCATGTTGAAAAGACCCAACGACACCTCAATGTCATTGCATCAAATTGGCACAAGTCTCGAAAAGGAAGAGACATTGATACATCAAGACAACCAGTCACATGGATGAAATGACAATCATCATAAGATGCAACTCGTCAGCAACTCATCACTCCTGAAGTACGAGAAGACTTAATCTATTTTAACCTCTAGTAGTACATGGGCGACCATCGTGGCAAAGTTTTTCAAATACTTGACGACCTGTTCCTTGAGGAAAAGGCCATATATTAAACCTTACGGATCAAACCCGATTGAAGTCATCACATCACCAGCCAAGCTGAGCTCTTATATCTAATTCAGTGGAGTTTGAAAGCCTCTTGACATCAATTATCAAAGTTGAAGCAACAACACAACAATATATCAAGCATGAACAAGGAACTTCAAAGAGCCAACACCCTCAATCACAAGTCTTCATCAAATCAGAAGAAAATCATCAAAGCCAATTGCGCTAACAAGTCAGAAACAATGATTGAGGGTATCCAAGCATCAAAGCCCAAATCCACTACATGTTCACCACATGGGTCCAGAGGTAAAAGACTTTTGCAATCTCGGCATCTTATCAGCCCATCCGTCAAAACAACTACCCCAGACAACAAGCAAGACTGGGGCAATTTCAGAATCAGCGACAACCCGATATTGGGACCCTTACATCAAACAAGATTGGGGAAATTTCGGAAACAACGATAATTCAACACTGGTGTATTTATAAACCATCCTAAAAAGGAAAATGCACCTGTTGGCATCATCAGCATGGTCCATCATCATCAGATCTTCCCTCATATCATCTCGCTGGCGATCCGGTATGATTATGTGGTCTTTTCCAATCATACTTTTCTTAGAATAAATAATTCACATGTGAGGTATGACCTTTTCATCTCTTTATGTGCTTTCAGTCTACATTTTTATGCATTAACGATAATATACATGATAAATATTCTTAGAAAATTATTTTAAAAGAGAAAACTTTTGCTTAACTTGTTATGAATGAGATTAATTTTGATAAGCGTCCATGGAGTAAGAATCACGAGAACGATTAGAGAATTAAGACTATTCAACTTTTTGATTGGACACGATATCCTAGGTCAAAGCGCTTTTTGGAACAAACGTGACTTTATATGCATGTCTGCACTTTGCGATTGACCTGACTCTTAGTTGTGGGGTATGAAGTTATGGCAAAAATAAATGGCAATTAATGAAAAGATAATAGATAAGTTTCCAGCCTAATATCTCGAATCATGGCCTAGGTTGCTCGAGTTATTAAGACTGAGGGATGTCTTTACACCTGGTGCCCTAAAGCTATCTGGTTTCAGAGTCACTAGCCCAACGCTCGCTATATGGGTAACTTATTGCCTAAGAAAATGAGCATTGCAAAAAAAAGAAGACAAAACCTGAGCAGATCCGAATCGTGGTCTAGTTTACTCAAGAAATTAAGTCCGAGGGGTGTCTTCACACTTAGTTCCCTTAAGCCATCTAGTTTAGGAGTCACCGGCCTAACACTCGCTACATGAATAATTTAGAGCCTACAAAAATGGACCTTGCACAAGCTCAGACGAGGAGCAAATAGAGTGTCCGCTTGACTTAGCTCGAAGTGTGGCCTTTGTTACCCGAGCTAGTAAACCCGAAGGGGTGTCTTAACACCTAGTGCCCTAAAGCTGTTAGGTTTGGGAGTCATTGGTTCAAAACTTGTTAAATGGGTAACTCTGAATAGCCTACGAAAAGGAGACAAGTTAAGCGAGAGAAAAAAAAAGAAAAATTATTGAATCTTAAAAGTCATGGAAATAAAACCCCTGCTAAGAGTTGCGTCACTCATAGTTCACGTGTCATATGAAATCAATTCTGTGAAGAATAACGTCTAGAGCAAAGATGAAGTATCTCTGATAGAGGAAGATAAGTCTTTTGAATTTAATCCTACCCATGAACAATGACTATGGATGCTTAAAAATTTCCTTGTGATTTCATAACTCATTCAATTTCATAAACTTTAACTTCAAATGTCTCATTCACAAGATTATACTAATCCTGACGGCCCAAGCCATTAATCTTTTGCGCATTCTGTTATTCAGTTGATGTGTAGGATATTGCTCATTATAGACTTGGTCAACAAAGATTATATGAATCCCCGGTAACAACGTACGAAAGGGCTGGGGAATTTTTTGATTCCAAGAAATGGAAGGACTTTGAGGTGGGATCAAGACTCTCATAAAAGGAAATGGGAGAACTCCTGAAAGAAATCATGGCGACATAAGCTTGCCCTTACAAAAGAAGGGGGGAATTCTCAAGAGAGTCCATAACTCAAAAGAAGAAGCCCAACGACAAAAGGTTTAGCGAATGAAATCTACACCGTCCAGGGACGTCAGCGACACCCATATCATCAGTCCAGCCGGGCCGCGAATAAAAAGCACAAGGAAATGAGGCAGAAGCATCCAACAGTTAAAAGAAACTCCAAATTGCCTTAGAAAAGGTGAGGTATGTTTCTACATCTAGTCAAGTCAATTAAGCATGTGCATCAACCTAGAACAATAGTCTCCTAAGATCATCAAATCATGCATAGTCTGCACATGTGCAACCGCGCTATATCAGCGCACATCTCCATTAAAAAGTTAAGCATGAATCCCCAATAGAGCACTTAATGCTCCTAGTCCACTCTTCTACTCCTCGAGTAGAAAATCCACTAAGGATGTCTTTTACACTTTCTGAATCTCACAGATTCCTTCTAGACCAGCAGTCTAGGAATTTCTTAGTTCACTCTTGAACTCTTCAAGTACAACAGACTTGGTTCTTCACAGTTCACTTAGAACTCTTCAAGTCCTTCTAACTTGGAACTCTTACTTTAGTTGATTAGTAGTTATTGAGTTCTTGGCTATTGCTACTCAGTTGCTGTTAAGCACTTATTCGAAAGAACTGAGTAGCTGAGCAAGCTTTTCTCTTTTTCTCAGATCGTAGAGTTGAGCATTGAGTGTTCTTGTGCGTTTTGTTCAATGCTTGCTTAGATCTCTCATCCGCATATGTTCTGCATATATGTGATCCTTGAAATCTATCCGTTGAAGCCATTTATTGAGGCATTAAATGAGTTTGATATTTCTAATCTTTGATGGAGACTTTTCTGCACATCTCCTGAATTGTATTCTGTCCCACTGACACAGCAGACTACTTTCTCACCTAACACCTAAAAAGGTGTTTTCCTCTATCCTATGGTCCTTTCTTTAGCTTCTTGAATATGTTCCTTTTGTTATACACTAAGGATGTCTTTTGTGCCGTTGGGACTGGTGAGGACTTCAACGTTTAAAACCCATTCCACATTTGTTGGAATTTGTCTCCAAATAAAAGGTATGGCTTGATGCTTCTGACACAAGGAAGATGATACTCTACGATCCACATCGTGGTGTTTTGTCACCTTGGTGCTTGGTCTGATGAGAACACTACGATTTCTCTCAAGGACTTGCACATTACGATCTTCACTTTCTTATCTTGCAAACTCTACGTTTCCGAGAGCACACTACGATCACTGAGTTGGCTTGGAAAACATTGGGACCACTCTACGATTTTCAACAAGGTCCTTCAAGGCAGACACACTACGATCTTAGATGCTCTTCATTTCTGCCTTAGCTTCTGTAATCTTGATCAGCTTGATACACTACGATCTCTTCGAAGCCTATCTATTACATCCCACAATCAACCTAACAACTTTGATCTCCTTATCTATACATTCATTTATAGAATGATACACATTAAGAGTTTAGATCAACCTAACACATTTGATCAATCACTAAGTCCTTCTATATATATTCCTTGAAGGTCTTTACATATAATCATGAACATTTACTTAAAACATCAAATCAATATATGCATTTTCCCAACAATCTTCCCCTATTTGATGTTGACATAACCAAGGAGATTTGTTGTCATGATTATTAGTTTCTAGATACATTTGCAGGAAAGTAAACATGACTTAATATTTCAGTGATCAGCTAAAATTTCTAGAGAATAAGCATGAATTTATTGATGTTTGAAGAATAGATATTACAGTTAAGCTTTTATATCAATAAGAATATAAGTTTCAACTTATCTCTATTTCTTTGATCTTTTGCGTGGGGAATTGGCATACTCCTCAGCTCTTCTTTTCCTGCTGGCTTCTTCTCTCCAGGCTATATCTTCCAACTCACTTGGGCTTAGCCTAGGATTGTGATCATGTCTATTCATGAATGCAGGATCTCTAATAGGCATTCTTAGGCCTGTTGTGGTCACATTCTATGAGCTTGAAGTTGGCCCTAGACTCCTTATTGGTTGAGCCATTATAACTTCCTGCTGATCAGATCGTTGAGTCTGATGGCTAGATCGTGGAGTCTGTTGGTGGAATTTCCTGGTAGGAGGACTCCTTGAAGATTGTCTTTGAAGTTGTCCTCTGCCTCTGCCCTTGCCTTGAAATCCTTTCCCTTTATTCTCCCCCTTTATGTCAGCATCAAGGGTTCGAATGTCTTCGGATAGGTGAGTCACTCCTTGGACGAGCTCGTTGAGTTGGCTTTGAGTTTGAGCAATGTCCTCTCGATTCTCCTTGATCAGAGCTTTAGATCGAGCTTCCTTGTGTTTGAGGACGGCTAGAACATTGTCAGTCTGCTGTCCTTGGTTGATGTAGAATTGTTGAAATTCTTTGACGACGGTTTATAGATTGATGATGCTCTCCAACATAAGTTTATTATGGGCTTCTTGAGTGTTCTGTAATGCAAGAACAGTATATCTGTGTCTTTTGGCTGCTAAAAAGTGAATATCATCCCTGTCCTTTATGCTATTAACCATTTCCTTGATGATCTCCCTCAGCTTCTTTATAAGTTTAGAGTTTAGGGTGCTTGGGAGATTATTTGCAGCAGTGATCATTTTTGTCAGTCTTAGATGAATGAGTTCTATGTGCGCTTCAAGATTATCATCGATGTCCTTGTCACTTTCTTTGATACTTCTGTCAGCTTAGCTTTGGTGGGCAGATCTGAGAGAAGTTCACTGAGTTGTGGAAAGTGTGGTGGAGGGGGTGTATTTTTGTTTTGATCTTGCAAGGAGTAGAGGGCAAGATTAAGGTTGAAGTATTCATTTGTGGAGGAAGAGGGAATATCTGATGGAGGGACCTATTTTTGGGTGTCTGGAGTGGGTGGCTCCACGATTTGAGCTTAAGACTCTATGATGGGGTTAGAGTCATCAATCGTAGAGTTGATGGGAGTTGGGATCAATATGAAGTTGGGCACATGTGTTCATCAGTTATAGAATTTTGGGATTCTGTAACTAGTAATTGACTTAGTGGATTTAGGACCACTTCCAACCAGCTTGGAAATTCATAAAACTGGCTGAAGAAAGATAGTGGATAGTGATTAACTCTGAACAAGATTGGGATAGATAATACCTCATTCACCATCCTTGAAGAGGGACCATTTGTTATACGCTGTTTGGCAAAGTTGAAGTTTCCTGGGAATCCATGAGCTAGCACAGAGATGGCTGGATATTCTTTGAAGCTCCAAAACATGTGATTCTAGGAGTTTAGAATTTGAGCTTAATGAAAAGGCATCATGGGTAGATAGGAGAACAACTGCTCGTAGTTGCTTTTCTATGCCCATTGTAGCCCACAACTATGATCTTGACCTCATCATCTTCGTCCTTTTCTCTGTCTTCGTTCAAGGATTCCACTATATTAAAGACTTCATTTTGTTCTTGCTCTGGTTCTCCCTCATTTTTTGTAGGAACAGCTTCTTCTGTAATAAGGATATCATGAGGCTCCCCCTCAACATGATCATCCATCTGTAGGATTGGTAGCTCCCCCTCAGCTGGAGCATTTTCTAAGGTGAGAACTTCAGGTATCTCCCCCTCAGCTTGAGATATATCCTTTTTACTTTCTTTGGATAGTTCTTTTTTAGCAGCCATCTTTTTGTCTTCCTCCTTGAGTACTCCTTCATTGACAAGGATGTACTTTTTAACCAATTTTCGTCTTGGTTTTCTGGGCTGAGCCATAGCCTCAAGACTTTCTTCAGCTTCAGCTCTGTCCTGTTGATCAACCAGAATATCTGGTTCAACAACTTCCTTGCTCGAGGTGTTCAGTCTGGTCTCTACGATCGGTAGAGACTCTACGATCGAAGAGACAAATGGCCTCTTAGACTTATGACTAATTTTGTTCTTCTTCAGCAGCTGTGAGATGGTGGCTCTGTCTTCATCTGCCTTAGCCTGCTGTTCTTTTCTTCTTAGGATCCTTATAGGGCTTCAATGTCAGAAGACTCTACAGGTATATCAGTAGTTGATCCCTGGGGTTCTTCTGCCATTCTAGTCTTTAGCTTTCTCTTGCCCTTGCTTTTTCTGACTAGGGCAGTGGGTTCTTACTTGTTGATCTCTCCCTCTTCTTCTTCAGTCTCTTTGACGACTGACATGTTTCCCGGAATCCCTGATTCCTTTATATCACCAGTTCTTCCACTGGACTCAGACATTATACGTACATTTTCTGCTGGATTCCTTTTCTAATTTTTAAATAGTTGCTGGGTCATCTGTCTGTTTGGATTGATGGACTCTCCTTCATCATCCCCAATCTTATCACCCAGAGCAGACTGTAGGATGATGCTTATAAATCGCCCGTAGAGCATCTTTTGAGAGCTCTTTGTTTTCTTCGAGCTGGTGATCCATTTCCCAATCCATTCAAGCAGTAGAGCTCCATAGTTAAGTTTTATTCCATAACTTATGGCAGTCATGAGCTTGAGTTGCATCTCATTTACAGAATCGTGCCCAGAGCTCTTGCAACATATACACTTCCCAATAAATTCGGCCAGAAATTCGTACCTCTGAGGAAACTCCTTATTCTTGTATCCTTTGACAGTGGGAATTTTTTGTGGTGCATCCTTTTTAGGCCTTCATGGAAGTCAATGCCATCTATGAACGAGAACCCTTCAGATTTGAAACCTAGGGCTAGGTTGATGTCCTCAACCTTTAGCTTGATTTCCATGTCCTTGACTTTCGTCGTGATGACCTCATTTTCGAACACTCCATTCTTGTAAAACTCCTTTATAAGCTTCGGGTAGATCCATGTGCTCGTACCCAGAGCGTCTTCGAGACTAGACCTTCTTTATCCATGTCAGAGTTTTGTGAAATTTGGGTTCAGCTGTTTTGAACTCATCAAAACAGAGTCTGTAGCCGAAGATGATGTTGGAGGCTGCCATTGATTTCTTCGGAAGGAGTATAGTTGTCTGAATTTTCTTAAGGGTTATGGTTTTTGCTTTTAGAGAGAAAGGGAGATATAAGCTTTTTGAACTTCTGATTTCAAAAATACGCTTTTAAATTGTACTTGTAACTTCACTCTCTCCATTTTGGTTAGTGGGACATGTGTCGAATTCGGTTTGGCTCTAGGAATTTGACTAAGGAGGATTGTACTTATTTGCCCTTAGCTCCTTCTGAGCTAATGTGTCCTTAGGGAGGACTACGATCGTTGAGGTAGCCTTTGCATTGTTGATGATTCGTCGAGTCGCTCTCCTCGTGTGCGCTGTTGTGTAATCGAATCGCATCGTCGATCGTGTCATGCTCAAGCTTTCGATCAATCGTCGTGTCATACGAACTACGATCGTTGAGTCCGATCGTTGAATCCCTTGTGATGAACTTTTGACTTGGCATTCTTCTTGGTTTAAGGTAACTCAGGAAGGGCCAACCTCATAGATTGAATCAAGGGTTAGGTTTGTTCCTGAGGCACTTATCAGAGAGATTGCTTTGTTTTGAACTTTATCATCATAGGATGCTCCTTTGTTTTGTTGATGGGGTTCTGCCATCGTTGAGTCAGCACTGTGATCATTGAGTCAGCACTGCGATCGTTGTCTTTTATGTCACTTCAGCTCTACGATCGTGGACTTCCTTTGATCATGTCTATGATTTTGAACATAGTCTTTATATCTGTATGGTTAGCACAAACTAGAGCGTATTTTTCATGGTTGTAAGTTAAGCTTGCCTAGCTCACTTATTAACTTGTTAAACCCGGATTCATCTAGACGCTTTGTAAAGACATCATCAAGTTGATTTGCAGTAGGGATATATTGTACAGATATAGTTCCATTTTGCACATGATCCCTAATGAAGTGATACCTTATTTCTATATGCTTAGTCCTAGAATGCATGACAGAATTATGAGTTATTGCTATGGCACTTGTGTTATCATAGTGAATAGGTATGGATTTGAATTCAAACCCATAATCTGCTAGTTGATTTTTCATCCATAGGATCTGAAAGCACGATGGTTGCCGGTGAAGAATGTATTCAAACCTGCGGTTGAAGTAGATCTTGAGTTTTGCTTCTTGATAAACCAGACACAAGTCTGTTTCCTAGCAATTGACGGGTGCCATTTGGTACTCTTTTCTATCTATTTTGCGACTGCAAAATCGACATCTGTATCCTGTTAGTTCAAATGAGGACTTTTTGGGATACCAAAGCCCCAGTGAGGTGTACCCTTGAGATACGAAAATCCTCTTTACTGACGATTAAATGTGATTCTTTAGGATTAGCACGAAATCTAGCACAAATGCATGTTGCAAACATTATATCTGGTCTCTTTGGCGATTAGATATAAAGAGAGCTATCATACCTCTGTATTGAGTTATATCAATACTTTTACCTTTTTCATCTTTGTCGAAGCTTGGTTGCGGGAGCAATTGGGGTTTTTCATGGGAGAGGTGATTCCATGCCATACTTCTTAAGTAAGTCTTTAATGTACTTGGCTTGGTTTATGAATATTTCTTCATCAGTCAGCTTTACTTGCAGTCCAAGGAAGAAGTTCAGCTCACCCATCATGCTCATTTCAAACTTGCTCTACATAAGCTTGGGGAATCTCTTACATAACTTTTCGTCAGTAGAACTAAAAATGATATCATCAACATATATTTGAACCAATAAGACTTTGTCTTTATGCTTTATAAGAAATAACGTGGTATCTACTCTACCTCTAGTAAACCCATTTTTAATAAGAAAGTTAGTCAGTGTTTCATACCATGCTCTAGGTGCTTGTTTAAGACCATATAAGGCTTTGTCTAATCTATAAACATAATTAGAAAGAGATGAATTGATGAAACCTGAAGGTTTCTCTACGTAGACTTCTTCTTGAAGTTCACCATTTAGGAATGCATTTTTGACATCCATCTGAAAGACCTTGAATTTCATGTGAGCAGCTAAGGCAAGGAATATTCTGATGGCTTCTAGTCTGGCAATAGGTGCAAATATCTCATCATAGTCAATGCCTTTTTCCTTAGAGTAGTCCTTGGCCACTAGTCTTGCCTTATTCCTGGTTATTACTCCATCTTCATCCATCTTGTTTCTGAAGCGACCCACTTGGTTCCAATGATAGGATGACTCTTTGGTCTTGGTACCAATCTCCATACTTTACTTCTTTCAAATTGGTTAAGTTCTTCCTGCATGGCTTCTATCCAGCTGGAGTCTTCCATAGCATCCTCTATCTTCTTAGGTTTCATTTGTGACAGGAAGCTTAGATAAAAACATTCATTCTGGGTGGCAGCTCTTGTTTTGACTCTTGCACTCGGATCTCCAATGATTAAATCTTGAGTGTGATCTCTTGCCCATCTATTTCTGTTGGGACATCTGTCCTGATGCTTTCTTGTCTTAGGCCTTCAAGATCTATTTCTTCTTCTTGGTGTGGAGGTTCGTTGTCTGGCATAGGCCACTCTACGATCTCATTTCCTTGCTCAAAGATTTCACTATCTTGCACTACGATCGTAGTGTTGAGCTCGACGACCTCGTTAAGTAGTGTATGAAGGCTTGTCGGTCGTAGTGTCTTGAAGCCTTTATTTTGTCTAAGTCATCTCATCAAAGATGATGTGAATAGAGACTTTAACACTCGGTGTCTTCTTGTTGAACACTCTGTGAGGCCTTCTTGTATATATGGCATATCCAAGAAAGATTCATTAAATCGACTTGGGTTGAAATTTTGTCAAAATCTTGCTTTCCATTGATTGAGAATGTAGCATGCACATCGAATACATGAAAGTAGGCGACACTTGGCTTTCTTCCTTTCCACAGTTCATAGAGAGTCTTCTTAATCGTAGTGATGATCATTACGAGTGTAGCATGCGGTGTTGATGACTTCTACCAAGAAGTATTGAGCGATGAAATTGCTTCTAGTAGAGTTCTTCCCGCCTCTATCAATGTCCTGTTCTTTCTCTCAGCTACTCCATTTTGTTGAGGAGTTCGTGGAGCCGAGAAGTTGTGGTGATGCCATTTTGTGTGCGAGAAACTGGTCCATTTCTGAGAAGTCAAATTCTCTGCCATGATCACTCCTTATAGCCTTGATTTTCTCTCCTTTCTCGTTCATCACTAGCCTGAACATCTTGATCAGTTGGGATCTTGTTTCATCTTTTGAGGTTAGAAAGAACACCCATGTGAATCTGGTGTAGTCGTCGACTATGACCAGTGAGTATCTCTTCCCTCCGAGGCTCGTCGTTAGAATTGGCCCAAATAGATCTATGTGGAGCAACTGTAGGGGCTTGTCAATTGAGTTGGCAGTTTTGCTCTTAAATGAGCTTCTGGTCTGCTTTCTAAGCTAACATGCATTGCACGACTTTTCCTTAACGAAGCTGTACTTGGGTAAGCCTATAACTAGATCTTTTGAGGCATGTTTGGACATGCTCTTGAAGTTGAGATGAGACAGTCTTCGATGCCATAACCAGCTTATCTCTTCAGATTCTTTAGCCAAAAAACATATTATCTCGTCTGAGCTTAGTTGTCCAAGATTTACTGTGTAGACATTTCTTCTCTTGTTCCAGTTAACTTTACTGCAGATGTCTTCAGGTCTCTGACTTGACATTGATTGTTGAGGAATGTCACTTGATGACCCTTGTCACAGAGTTGGCTAATGCTTAGAAGATTGTGTTGTAGTCCTTCCACATAGGCCACTTTACTGAAGGACACTTCACCATTTCCAGCTGAGCCATATCCTCTTGTCTTGCTAGAGCCGTTGTCTCCAAAGATGACTGAGGGACCTTCCTTCTCTATGTAGTTAGACAAAAGGGCTTTGTTCCCAGTCATGTGCCTTGAGCATCCACTATCCAGATACCACGTTGTGATCGTGGAGCTCTTTTCCTGTGGTAACATTAAACCTTCATTTTGGTACCCATATTTGCATGGGTCCTACTTTATTAGTACCCTTGGGGACCCAAATCTGCTTGATCTTGGGTCTCAAATGCATGGAATTATAATAGCACTTTGCAGCCTTGTGACCAATTTTATAGCACACAAAACATTTAATATGATTCATGCTTGTGTGTGTGTGTGTGAGAATTCTTCCTCAATTTGGACTTTTGTGGATCTTTAGTTATCCTTTTGTTAGGCTGATTTTCCTTTTTCCATGTGCCCTCGTGTTTCATGATTTTTGAGGAGTGTACCTTACCTCTACTGTACCTTCCCAGTTGGTTCGTAGAGTTGGTCTTACTCGACTCTACGATCCTTCGAGGTTGGTGAGTAGTGGCTGGGTTTACTTCTTCTTTTTTACGAAACCCGAGCCGACATAAGATCCCTTACTTCTTGGAATATGGATTGAATCAGTAGCGCAAGGTTTGACAGGCTCATCCTTCTGTGAGGATTTCACAAACATAATGCCTCTACTAAAACTTGAAGTATTATTAATGCTAGTTTCCTTTACCTTTTCCACACATGGCTTTGAGATAGATTCCCCAAAGCTTAAACCTGTTTTGCCAGAGACACTTCTCTGGCTAGAGATCAGGGAGTTCATGGATGAAGAGAATTTATTCCATGTAGAGATTGTCTTTTCTAGTTCCTTAATTTTAGAGGTTGGACTTGACTCTCTTTGTGCATTGAGCTCATTGGTTTGTTTCAAGTGTTTATTCCCAGCTTCAAACTTGGAGAGAGAGTCAGCACTTAGAAGGGATGTTTCCAGTTCTTCTTGAACTTTCTCTTTCTCCTTTTGAAGAAGTGAATAGTCCTTAGACAAAACTCTAAACCATTTCATGTATTGATGCAGATCAGATGTTATGCCATGCAGTGCAGTTCTTAGATCATCAATGTCTACATCAGGAGAGTTGAAGTTAAATACCTCATCTATACTTACTTTATGTATAGTGGAATTCTGTTTGTCTTTTGCATTCTTGGCCATTAGACAAAGATTTTCCATCTGAGGATCTTCATCATCTCCAGATTCAGGAGTTGAGTCATTGTCTGAGTCACTCCACGATCCTCCAGCTACAAGGCCTTTGTCTCTCTTTTGAGGCCTTTTGTTACCTTTGTATTCCTTCTTTGGGTGTGATTTCTTCTTTAGTTCTTCTCTGAGAGGTTTGTTGCAGTTGGCAATGAAATGGCCAGGCTTCTTGCAATTGTAGCATAGATCATTCATTTGCTCCTGGCTGCTGTAGTTGCTGACCTTCTTTAGCTTGCTGGTTTTGCCATGACGCATGAACCTTCTGAGTCTTTTTACCAGCATTGCAAAGTCCTCATCATCATCTTCATCATAGTCAGAGTCAATTTTAGTGTTGACCTTGGTGGTACTTTCAGTTGCTTTGAGAGCAACACCCTTATCCTTCTTTCTTCCTTCGAATAGAGTTTCTGCTCGTTGAGTCAGCTCCAGTTCATATGTAAGAAGGTTGCCATATAACTATTGAACAGTCATCTCATGGAGATTCTTTGACTCTCTAATAGCAGTGGTTTTGGCATCCCACCTGCTTGGCAAGGCTCTCATGAACTTTATGATTAGATCTTTGTTTGGATAGATCTTTCCATAGGATCGTAGAGAGTTGAGCAGAACGTTGAATCTCTAAATAGGTGGCGGTGACGTTTTCTCCTTGAGCGTGTCTGAAACATTTCATATTGCTGTGTTAGGAGAGATTGTTTGTTTTCTCTTACTTCTTCCGTTCCTTCATGCATGATGAGCAGTGCTTCCCAAACCTTCTTTGCTGTTTTGCTGTTGACTACATTTTCAAACAGATCGTCTTCTAAGGATTGAAACAAAATGTTCTTGGCCTTCTTGTCGAGTTGAACAACTCTCTTCTCGTTGTCAGTCCATTCTCCTTTGACTTTGATTTGTATTCTGTTTGGATCATCCGTAGTTGGTGCAAGCTTTGTAGGAACATAGGACCCATTCTGAACAGTTTCAAATAGATCTTCATCTATTGAGTCCATGTATGCTTGCATTCGAACTTTCCAATTTGCGAATTTATCTTTGTTGCACATAGGTGGCTTGCTGCCTCCTCCAGTCTTTGATTCGCTTGGTAAGTGTGCCATATGATCTACTTAAGCTTTGTAGGCTATATAATAGAACCTGCTTTGATACAACTGTTAGTTCCCGGAGGCACAATAGTAATCTAGAAGGGGGGGGGGGGGTTGAATAGATATTTAAAATTCTTTTTCATTTTAACTTGTTAGTTGATAATGATTAAAACACAGTGGAATTAATATTTGTTTTAATCTCCCTTAAGATATAGTGAATTAATGAGAGTGAGACAGTTATAGCAGTTATGGCAGATATAACAGTTATAGCAAGAATGTAATAGACACAACAGTTTTAAGTGGTTCAGAGCACTTAAAGCTCTTAGTCCACTCTTCTACTCCTCGAGTAGGAAATCCACTAAGGATGTCTTTTACACTTTCTGAATCTCACATATTCCTTCTAGACCAGCAGTCTAGGAACTTCTTAGTTCACTCTTGAACTCTTCAAGTCCAGCAGACTTGGTTCTTCACAGTTCACTTAGAACTCTTCAAGTCCTTCTGACTTGGAACTCTTACTTCAGTTGATTAGTAGTTGTTGAGTTCTTGGTTGTTGTTACTTAGTTGCTGTTAAGCACTTGTTAGAAAGAACTGAGTAGCTGAACAAGTTTTTCTCTTTTTCTCAGATCGTAGAGTTGAGCGTTGAGTGTTCTTGTGCGTTTTGTTTAATGCTTTTTTAGATCTCTCATCTGCATATGTTTTGCATATATGTGATCCATTTTCAAATACTGCAACAAAACAAGGGTTAATTGACATATCACATATTATCCCTATGCTCTGACCGACCAATTAAATAACAAGTAAACTTAGGTAGGTCATACTAGCGAAGGAATTCCCGTCTCTCCCTCCTAGTTTTTTCTCTCACATGGGGTTCATATCCCTAAGCTTTGATACCAACTGTGACACCCCCAAAACAGGTATACATCACCCATCTCGAGTCGCCAAATACATGGTACAAAATTCAAATACAACTTAATTATACAACAATCGTGTAAAAATACGACATAACATAATCTAAGAGTTTTAATAAGAATATTGTCATCTAGACAATATCTACACTTAATGGAGTCCTCATTACATTTATTGTCACACTATTTTATAGAATAGTGAGAACTACTAAAACAACCATCTGGATCATCAATCCATTTCCCAGGCTAGTCCCGGCTATATTCTCATTTCACGAGAAGAAACGATGAAAGAAAGGGTGAGCTCAACTAGCCCGATAAGAAATATTATGACTAAGATAATGCATAATAAATTATCCTTAGCCTTCACGATATAACAAGCGATAGAATATAATAGACAACAAGTTTTAGATTAACAAGCTGCGGTGAAATAAGCAATCCATTAGAAGAGTCGAGTAGAGCATAAAATCTACTATCTTCATGATTTAAAAAGTTTTTCATCAACTTTATCGCTAAGACTCGACAATAAATAAACCACACCATCGAATCATCCCTTCACTACGAGCCAGGATATTCATGTAATCATCGATAGGTCGTGATTATACTTAGAATAATCCACGATCATAATCATACCAACAACTATCCATCGATGAACTACAAGCCAATGAGGACTTTTACCACATCATTCGTCACATTACGGTCATGATTATCTTTGAATAATCCACAGTCATAATCATACCAAATCCATCTATGCACGTAAGCGAAGATGACTTTCATCACAATATAAGCATGAGGATGATGACAATGACATAATAATTGAATAAAACAAATTCAAGGATAAATTTTAAAGATTTATAATTTAATTTATCCGAAAATCAATAACGTCCAAATTATCGACATGATCTTTGCTTTGTAGAGTAAAATTCAAGAATAATATTCATGTACCAAAAAATAATTTGGACATAAAAGAAATATATTTTTTGGGTGAATAGTACCCGTGAATAGTACTTGAGAATAGTACCCCATGAATAGTACCACGACAAAAAGTGCCCCGAATACCCGAGTGAATGATACTAGAGTGAATAGTAATCGGGTGAATAGTAACCCATGAATAGTAACTTGTGAATAGTACTTTAAGCACGAATAGTACCCGAATACTAGAGTGAATAATACCAGAGTGAATAATAACTTGGGTGAATAGTAATCAAGTGAATAGTAACTTCGTAAATAAAATACCTAAAGAAAATGATATTTCTTGGCCAGTACAAAAAGAAATGATATCTCATACGAGTATAATAGAATATAAGAAATTGCAAATGGATTTTCATCCGCCATGCGGTAATCCCACGTGAAACGATCATTTCCACAATTTAATAAGGAATGAATATGAAGGATCATTCACCATGCATGCGGTAGTCCACATAAATAGGTTATTCCAACGAATAATAAAGAATGGAATAATAGAAGAATTCACCGTGAAACGTGTGCGTAATCCGATTGCATGACGAGTTATTCAACGAATAATAAAGAATGGAACGGTCAAATCATGCGTAACCCGCCAGACGGACATGATATTCAACGAATAATAAAGAATGGAACCGGTCATCACGTAATCACGCAGCAGATAGGATATTCAACGAGAATAATAAAGAATGGAATAACAACGAAATTCACCGGGCATGCGATAGATCAGCTTGCATACGAGGTTATTCAACGAATAATAAAGAATGGAATAACGAAGAATTTCACCATGTATGCGGTACTTGGCATAGATAGGTTATTCAACATAATAATAAAGAATGGAATAACAACCCTTACGAGTATTGAAAGAAAATAACTCTCTTCATGATCACGAAAAAATAATACCCTTACCTCGAAAGAAGATTGGATCTTGGAATAGTGAGGTAGCAGACTTCTCTTCTCATTTCTCTCTATAATTTCTCTCTATAATAATTGCTCTATAGCTTTAGTGAATTAGTGAGAAATGAAGGAAGAATGATCTTTTATTTATAGAAAAATATAGTTTCGATAATTGCACGTTTTGGGGATCAAAATATTACAGTATAATACCTTCCTCTTTTCCTTCATTTTTAATTTAGTCCTGCAAGTATTATCAAACTTGCACCGCCTCCCCTAATAGTAAATAATGTGAATCAATAGTTCAATCATGTGAATCAATAGTTATAATCATGTGAAAATACGAATTACAGTATAGTACCTCCATCTATACCTCCATTTTAAACTTAGTCATGCAAGTATTATCAATCTTGCACCAACTCCCCTAATAGTACAAGAATGTGAATCAATAGTACACATGTGAATAAATAGTTATAATCATGTGAATTAATAGCAATTAATTGCTCATTTATCCGACTAATTACCCGATTGGTCAACATAACCTCCAGACATCAATTATTATCAAAATAAATGTCGATTTTCACTAACACTAATAATTCCAACACAATAGAACTATCCATTTCATCTTTAATCATCACAAACTTATTCATCATTAATATTATAATTCACAATATTTAACAACGAGTCGTTCCCGAGAAAGAGGGGCTTTTCAGATAAGGATTTCTCCTTATTGGCGGCGCTTGATTAGGTGACCAAACCTCTCCTTGACAGAACTTCTAGACATTGTCGATATTGCGAATAATAATATGAATAACTTTGTCGTCTCAATTATTGATTTAATAATATAACATATTATCACGAGATGATCTTTGTGACAATAATTGAATCAATAATATGAGAGATATATGATCACGACAATTCTTTGTAGCAATAATTGAGTATAAGCGGTGACTTCTTACGTAAGCATCGATAATCAATCTGGTGTGCTCTTATGTAACCACATTATTCTTGTACTTTTACTACTACGGTAGTTCAGCGGTTTTAACGGTAACACTTTTCGTAGTTATTTTAATAAAAAGATAATTTTGTCGTTTTTAACTACGACAATACTTCCGTTGTGGGGTCCACCAATGATTGTCTTGGTCGTCACGGATATTCCCAAACAAAAAGATATTCCACGACCAAATCCGAATATTTTATAACAACTTGCATACTTTGCAAAATTTATAAATATTACCCACAACTATAACATTATATCAAATCCACACCATAATATTAAAAAAAATATTTTGAAAATTTAAATCTTTATTCATAAAATTTGGGGTCTCACAATCTCCCCTCCTTATGAAATTTCCCCTCGAAATTTATGTGCGTACTGGTATCTTAGAAGAGATGAGGATACCTTGACTTCATTTGATTCTAACTCTTGAGGTATAACCTTTGAGTGTTGAATATGATCCTTCTTATCGAAGATTTTAACACGTATCTCCTCATACGTTAAATCTTACTCGCTATCTCGTCTAGTTCTAATTTAATAATGTGGTTGGGTTATCTCCACATATTTATGTAACATCGATCGTGTGAAAAATGTTATGAACACGCGACATACTTGGCGGTAAAAGCGAGTCTATAGGCCACGATTTCTACTCGATCGAGGATTTCAAATGGGCGATAAAATCGAGGGTTGAGATTTCCTCTCTTCATCGATTCTTGCTTCTAGAATAATACCCTCTTGAACCTTCTTCTTCATTCATTCATCATCTCAGTAGTATGTAGCTTGCGGCTTTAACTTTATCGATTAAAGTCGATTCTACTCGTATATTTGATATCTTCACGTGGGTCCTTAGAGTCTTTAACTCTATCTTCATCATTTGTAAGTTATACTGAAATGGGTTTTTGTGTTAACAACATCGCACTTTCGTAAATGCATCGATCTTCTACTCAATACGTCACCTACCACGTTCGCTCTTCCACGATGATATTGAATGGTATAATCGTAATCTTCATGACTTTCGAGCCAACGTCTTTGGCGCATAATACGTTCGTTTTGGGTGAAGAAATATTTGAGGTTTAAGAAATGGGTTTTGTCTTTGGGGTTCGATATAAAATTCGATTTCACGCTCTGGGGGGTAGGCTAGAAAGTCTTCAAGAATACGTCGGAAATTTATTAACAATAGAAATATCATTCAAAAACTGTGACTCTCATCCAAGACTTGGATAACACGTCACATTGATATCTATCGACTTGCCATTTATTATTCACAACGTCCCCTACGGATATTCTAGCTTCGGTGTATTCCATGACTTGGAAGTCACCAGCGAAAGGCTCGGGGCTCTTTACTTATAGCTTGATATATCAATGATTGACTTTAGTGGTTTGGTTGCTTGAATTCGCATAACAGGTTGGTTAGGAATATGAAAGCTAACAACCTTACGAAAAGCATGATGAGTAGTTAACCAATCGATTCCTAAAATTACATCAAAGGCAAGTATTTTCAAAGGGATAAGATCGATAGATAGCGTGAGAAATCGATTTGAATCAAATAAGATTTATAAGCGATGGAGGTAACGAAGGTTTCTCTAGCGAGTTTCAACCGATAAGTAAAAAACTAATCTCTCTGAGTCAAATTTAAGCGTTGAGCCTGCAAAGAGATAAAATAATGGGTAGAACCGGTATCTAATAAGGTATAGACTTTGCAAGAATTTATAATTAACTAACCTGTGCTAACTTCGTTCGGGTTACTCGCTTTTTGAGAAGTCACGAAAAATGCTCTCGCTAAAACCACCAAACTTTGTTTTGTCCGTATCGCCTTTGGTGCCACCGTCCCGGTGGACTTGACTTTGGTGCACGACAAAATCGGGCTAGGTGACCTTCTTTTTCCACAATTGTAACATGCTTTGGATTGCATCATCACGATTTGGATTGATATGTCCCTCCCTCGCATTTGAAAGCATATGACCATGGTGGTGGTCGTTCTCCTTTCTTTAAAAATGGTGTTGGTCTTGATATCTTTCCATCATTATTGAACCTCCTCTTCTTGAAATTTCCACTCTATTATCTTGGCCATGATTACCACAAAGTGGTTACCATTCTTGGCATGATAATTTCCCCCACGATGGTTATCATTGTTAGATGGCCGTTGCCATGCCGATATGATTATTATCGTGTTGTTGCTCGTTACCTTTTGGTTGTCTTGACTCATTATCGCGCTCGATAAGCGAGCCCTATTCACAACATCTGAATATAAACAAAGTTTGTGAGAAATGAGGTATTGGCGTATATCGGGTTTCAAACCTCTTAGAAACATTTGCGTCATTCGCTCCTCATTATCGACCAAATGGGATCTGAAGCCGGATAACTTCGCAAATTTAGCCTCGTATTGCGACACGGTCATATTGTTTTGCTCGAACTTGATAAACTCCACCTCCTTTGTGTGCGAATACTTTTTGGGAAAGTACTTGTCGTTGAAACGACTCTTGGAACTTCTCCCAAGACATCTTGAGTGCGTCGAGTGAGTACGTTTTCTGATTCCCACCGATGTCTGCCTCTTCCTCATGCAACATAAAGGTGGCAAAGGAACCTTTTGCTCCTCGGAGCATCCCAAGACATCAAATATCTTGGTGATCTGCTTTAACCACGTCTCGCCTTAAGTGGTTACGGCTTTCCCAAAACTCCGGTGGTCCCGGCTCCTTGAAGCGCTTAGCGGTGACCAAATAGTGGGTTGCCATTATTTCCACCTATATTTTGAGCAGAGAGTCTCTCTTTACTGATGTTACATGAATTGCATAAAGCCTCTGAACATCCCATCGTTCATCATTTGATCGGTGTTGTTATTTACACGAGGATTATTGTCTTCTGTTGCACATTATCACAGGTATTGATCGTTGGTGACTGACTCAGCGGTCTCATGTGCTTCATTGTTGATCTCAACATTTTGGATGCCATTTTCAAATCTTTGCCACAAAACAAGGGTTAATTAACATATCACATATTATCCCTATACTCGTGAAATCAATTAAATACCAAATAAACTTAGGTAGGTCATACTAGCGAAGGAATTCCCGTCTCTCCCCTCCTAGTTCTTGTCTCACATCTCGGCCGGGATCATATCCTAAGCTTTGATACCAATTGTGACACCCCCCAAAAAGGTATACATCACCCATCTTGAGTCGCCAAATACATGGTACAAAATTCAAATACAACTTAATTATACAACGATTAGTGTAAAAAATACGACAAAACATAATCTAAGAGTTTTAATAAGAATATTGTCATCTAGACAATATCCACACTCAATGGAGTCCTCATTACATTTATTATCACACTTATTTTATAGAATAGTGAGGACTACTAAAACAACCATCTGGACCATCACTCCGTTCCCAGACTCCCATATATATTCTCATTTCACGAAGAGAACGATGAAAGAAAGGGTGAGCTCAACTAGCCCGATAAGAAATATTATGACTAAGATAATGCAAAATAAATTATCCTTAGCCTTCACGATATAACAACCGATAGAATATAATAGACAACAAGTTTTAGATCAACAACTGCGGTGGAATAAGCAATCCATTAGAAGAGTCAAGTAGAGCATAAAATCTACTATCTTCTATGATTTAAAAGTTTTTCATCAACTTTATCATTTGAGACTCGACAATAAATAAAATCCACATCATCAATCATCCCTTCACTACACGGCCAAGGATATTCATGTAATCATCGATGGTCATGATTATCTTAAATAATCCACGGTCATAATCATACCAACAACAAGCGTCCATCGATGAACTACGGACCAATGAGGACTTTTACCACATCATTACGTCACATTACGGTTATGATTATACTGAATAATCCACAGGTCATAATCATACCAAGTCCATCTATGCACGTAAGCGAAGATGACTTTCATCACAATATAAGCATGAGGATGATGACAATGACATAATAATTCATAAAAACAAGTTCAAGGATAAATTTTAAAGATTTATAATTTAATTTATCTAGAAATCAATAACGTCCAAATTGTCGAACATGATCTTTGCTTTGTAGAGTAAAATTCAAGAATAATATTCATGTACTAAAAATAATTTGAATGAAAAAAAAAAATATATTTTTCGAATTGAATAATACCCGTGAATAGTACTTGAGAATAGTACCCGAAATGAATAGTATCCCCAACACGAAAAAGTGTCCCGAATACTGAGTGAATGATACTAGAGTGAATAGTAATTTATGAATAGAATAATAGTAACTTCGTGAATAGTACTAATTCCTACACGAAAAGTACCCGAATACTAGAGTGAATAATACTAGAGTGAATAGTAATCAAGGGTGAATAGTAATATATGAATAGTAACTTCGTAAATAAAATACCAAATAAAATGATATTTCATGGCGAGTACAAAAGAAATGATATCTCATATACAGTATAATAGAATATCTGAAATTGCAAATGGATTTTCATCCGCCATGCGGTAATCCACGTGAGCGAGATCATTTCCATAATTTAATAAGGAATGAATACGAATGATCATTCACCATGCATGCGGTAATCCACATAAACGAGTTATTCCAATGAATAATAAAGAATGGAATAACGAAGAATTCACCATGCGTGCGTAATCCGCATGAGACGAGTTATTCAACAGAATAATGAAAATGAAACCCGGAAATGAATAATCCGCGTAACGAGGATATTCAATAGAATAATAAAGATGGAACCCGAATCATATGTAATCCATAGATATTCAACGAAATAATAAAGAATGGAATAACAACGAGAATTCACCGAGGCATGCGATAGAATACATACATACGAGTTATTCCAATGAATAATAAAGAATGGAATAACGAAAGAATTTCACCATGTATGCGGTACTTAGCATAGATAGGTTATTCAAAGATAATAATAAAGAATGGAATAACAACCTTTACAGTATTGAAAGAAAATAACTCTCTTCATGAATACGAAAGAATAATACCCCTTACCTCGAAAAGAAAAGCTGGATCTTTGGAATAGTGAGGTAGCGAGACTTCTTCTTCTTTCTCTCTATAATTTCTCTATATAATAATTGCTCTATAGCTTTAGTGAATTAGTGAGAAATGAAGGAAGAATGAGCTTTTATTTATAGGAAAATATAGTTTCGATAATTGCACGTTTTGGGGCTCAAAATATTACTGTATAATACCTTCCTCTTTTCTTTCATTTTTAATTTAGTCCTGCATGTATTATCAAACTTACACCACCTCCCCTAATAAAAAATATTGTGAATCAATAGTTATAATCATGTGAAAATACGAATTACAGTATAGTACCTCCATCTATACCTCCATTTTAAACTTAGTCATGCAAGTATTATCAATCTTGCACCAAGTCCCCCTAATAGTACAAGAATGTGAATCAATAGTACACACATATGAACAAATAGTTATAATCATGTGAATTAATAGCAATTAATTGCTCATTTATCTGGTTAATTACCCAATTGGTCAACATAACCTCCAGACATCAATTATTATCGAAATAAATGTCGATTTTCACTAACACTAATAATTCCAACACAATGGAACTATCCATTTTATCTTTAATCAACACGAACTTATTCATTATTAATATTATAAATTCACAATATTTAACAACCAGGTCGTTCCGGAAAGAGGGGGCTTTCAGATAAGGATTTTCCCTTATTGTCGCCGTGATTAGGTGACCAAACCTCTCCTTGTGAGAACTTCTAGACATTGTCGATATTGCGAAATAATAATATGAATAACTTTGTCGTCTCAATTATTGATTTAATAATATAACATATTATACGAGATGATCTTGTGACAATAATTGAATCGATAATATGAGAGATATGATCGACAATTCTTGTAGCAATAATTGAGTATAATGCGAGTGACTTCTTACGTAAGCATCGATAATCAATACAGCGTGTACTTCTTATATGCAACCACGCGTATTCTTTGTACTTTTACTATTGGGTAGTTCAATAGTTTTAACGGTAACACTTTCGTTATTATTTTATATAAAGATAATTTTATCGCTTTTTAACTACGACAATACTTCTTGTTATTGGGGTCCACCAATGATTGTGTTAATGTCGTCTGGGATATTCCCCAACAAAAAGAATTTTCTCCGACCAAACAAATATTTTATAACAACTTGCATACTTTGAAAAATTTATAAATACTATCCACAACTATAACATTATATCAAATCCACACCATAATATTAAAAAAAAATATTTCGAGAAATTTAAAATCTTTGTGAAATTTACTAATGTTTTCTAAGCCAAATCACATGGAATACTCCATGAATTTCATATCTACATCCTAACCAAACAAGATACATATACTAACGTATTGATGGAGCTCAATTGTTTATCAACAATCGATCTCTACTATCGATATTTTCATGGTTCAAAACTATATTAAACCTTATGATTCTTATAATCTCATGACTTATAGAGATCGAATCTATGGTAAGTCATCTTTAAATCCTCACACAAGACATATACTACCCATTCTATGATTCTCTAAGATGAAAGAAAATCTAAAAGAAATGGAGATGAAAGGTAAGGATTATACCTTAAGAACTCTTGGTTTTCTTTCTTGGAAAACTCTAAGATCAAGCTTCCAAAGTGTATGTTTTGCAAGTATAACTCTCTTTCTCTCTCAATAATCTAAGGTTGAATCTTGGAAAAACTCTCAAATGAATCAATCTAGCTTTCTATTTATAGAAAACTAGAATGGAGGGCCATAATTGAAAAAGAACCATCACCTCCTTACTATTCATGTGTGGTCACCAAGTAAAACACTTGGTGACCAAGCCTTATGCTTGGCTTCCACACCAAGGTGGCCAGCCCACCACCTTCATGTGACATCCCATGGGTTTTACCCATTCGGTTTTACCCATTCGGTGACCCACCTGGCTCAATTCGACCCATGTTCGGTTTTAATGAATTGGGCTTAACTAAATTAACATTGGGCCTTGACTTGGGCTTAACCCACTAATCAGTAGGGCTTGATCATTCAAATGATTGGATTAATTAATAATCTAACTCAAATGAATTAGTCATTAAGTCTTAACTTAATTCTATAATACGAATCGTATCACATACGTACAATTCACGTATTATCTCCGTATACTACTCGTACCATAATTGTATTGTACTTCGTATTTACTCAACGTATTATACATAGATACTAAATAGTATCACCGAATGTATAACACTCGAATTAACCCTAACACCATTTCTTCTACGCATATTATTTCCTTCTCGGAAATCAATATACTCAACCCTTAGGTTTTAAGTCCCCAGGCAAAAACTGCGTTTGCCATAAATGAAATATTATCAGATATTCCATCTTATCACGATATTCTATCATTACGCGTTTCTCGGAATTTCAAAATAATTCCCCGAACAGAAACAAATGAATAGTGTTTTTACAGAAATTTCTCGAAAAACAATTATTTTCGTCTTGGAAATTCCAAACAATTATTTCTAACACGTAGCCAGAATACTAATCACGTTAGCGCATTCTAGGTCATAGAACGACCTTCACATAGCTTACTCACAAAGAAATCAATTAAATTTATTTAATTCACATAATCAAATAAAAATTTAATTGTCATAAAAATCCGATTTTCTCGGGCGTTACACTTGAGGTATAACCTTTGAGTGTTGAATACGATCCTTCTTATCCAAGATTTTAACACTTATCTACTCATACGTTAAATCTTCCGCTATCTCATCTAGTTCTAATTTAATAATGTGGTTCAGGTCGTCCACATATTTACGTAACATCGATACATGAAAAACGTTATGAACACGCGACATACTTGGCAGTAAAACGATGGGCATCTGTAGACACTCAAAAATTTTGTTTTCCTGTTACTAACTATGTAGGAGGGTAAAATCATCTTTTTCATACTCTAGAGATAACCCTGGAGAAACAAAATATCAAATCTAACTACGGAGACATCCCCGTGGAACATCAAATCAACCTTGGAGATCAACCCTAAGGAAAAGAAAAGTTGGCAGCAATTAAACCCTGGAAGTTAAAATCATCAAGACAAACCCGGGAGATCAAATCAAATCCCGGCCATAACTTAGGGAAATCATCAAATCAACTTCAGAAATAACTCTAAATACAGACAAGAAGCACTAGTAGTCAAACCTCAAAGATAAGCCCGAGGAAGATAGATGTTGCCACGTTAAGCCTTGTACCAACCCAGGAGGGAGAAAGAGTAATTTTGTCAACTCAACATCAAATCAAGTCAAATCATTTCCATGAAGGTCATGCAGAACCATAACGTCAATTATGAGTGAAAATAGCACAAGATAGCTCAACGGACGGACTACAAAGACTCGAAGATCTAGTTATGGACCCATATTCCTAGATTCATAAAAGGTCAAATCTCATGTCATCGTGTAGCTCTTGGAAAGTGCTTTCCGAAAAGGTATAACACGCCTCCATTAGACTCCCGAATTGAAAGTTATGAAGGTTCAAGCAGACTATACGTTGTTCCAAGTGCACGTACTTTGAGACAACATAACCCACGGGCCTAGGCCCTCCCAGGTTAGCCGCAGGTAGACCCGCGACTATTTTGGTCTATAAATAGACCCCCTATCAGCCATAAAAGAAGAGAAAAAAGTGAAAAGAGAGGGAATTTCGCCTATTTTAGCTTTTAACCCCTCCTACAGTGTTCCAAACTTCGATATTCTTCTTTGTTAACACTTGTATACATATATATTATAACATATCAAGTTTTAATAGGTGAAAACTGAGTTTTCAAGCTTCAAAAGCAGTTTAAAGCCTTCATCGCTACACATTTTAAGATCTTTTCTGATCCGAAGCTTTTATCTGCTTTAATATATATATATATATATATATATAATATTTATATTTATTAGTTCGGCCTGGATTGCTAATCTGTGGCTTTTTCCTACTTTAATAAATATATATATATATATCATATATATATATATATATAATTGTCTACTGTGATTAAATATTAGTTTTAACTGTTCATTCAATGTAAAGCTATAATATTTAAATTTGTGGACTAGATTTATCTAAATTTAACCATATCTAACTTTTAATCGGTTCAAAAGTTGTAAAACTGGAACCGTTGAGATAAAATGACTAAGATTTATTTAAATCTAGATTTCTTTCTAGTTTTGTAAATATTAAGTATTTACATGTGACCCAAGATCTCAGATCTAGAGGAAGCTTTAAGCTTCTATGCTGCACATGCAAGTATTTAACTGATGAATCCTTTGTTTTGCGACGTTTAGATTAAATATATTTTATATTTCAGTATATTTGTTATGCAGGATATTCATATGATATTATGTGAGCCTAGGAGCCATATGATCTAAGATCCAGGTAATGGATCTACATCTGGTTCCCATGATGGACCCTTTTCAGTTGTACAACTAGCTTACAAATCATATGTATGGTGTTCGAACATACTTTGATGGCTTTCATGCCCATAAGAAGCCCACCACTTATATGCATATGGTTAACGTCTAGATTTTTTAGATGTCCCTTTCCGTTACTTATTCTTTAGTGTTCTCATTTTAGGTGAGATTTGTTTGAAAAAATAAGTGAAAAAGGTCCGACATGTATAATGTCGACGATGTACTGTTAAGAGTCGCCAGTTGGTTTTTTAAATGGTTGTACCAACACAACCGAGAAAATGTTTTCACATTGACCTAGTGATGTGACACTGCTAAACGGGTCGGTGAAATCGAGATTCATTAGGGTCCGGGGACTTGATTATGCGGAGGGAAGGTGTTAGGCACCCCCCGACATCCGTGTTACCAAGGTGACCGCCTCTTTTCAAGAATCAATTATCTGAATGTCAGTGTGTTGGGTCAATGTGCTGTTATTTAGAAGTAGTGCGAGGCCTCGTTCGTACCTATATACACAGGGTTTGAATTTATGTAAAAATTCAGTTTTTAGCAAGATATAGCAATGATGTTTTATAAAAAAGGTTTTTCAAACCCTGATGCTCAATAGTAATTGAGACTTTTACACTTCCATTTTTATTAAGTGTTCGGTTTGATTAATTTTATTTCCGAAATACGAAGCATCTATAAGAAAATAATGTACAAAAATAATGTTGATTTCCTCGTGTGTATGAAAACCATCTAAGGAAATTCAGACACCGCAGAATAATTTACAAGCTACTTACAGCTGAAAATGTCCATCACGGGAACCGAATCTAGATCTAATAGGATGAATCTATGATCACATGATTCCGAGGCGCACATGATACCACAATTTGTATGAACGCAGTAAACAGGTATATATATAAAAGCTGTAAATATATATATACAGACATGATCGCCAGCCATGAAGCACCTCCATGGGGAATCAGAAAATGTAAATAAAGCTGTAAAAGCTATCAACCGCCACGGAGGAAACTCCAGGCGGGACGAAACGTAAATAAAGCTTTAAAGCTATCAACCACCACAGAGGAAACTCCAGGCGGGACAAAATGTAAATAAAGCTGTATAAAGCAATCAACTACCACGAAGTGAAGTCCGTGTAAGACAAAACGTAAAGAAAGTCAGAAGCGATCAACCACCACGAAAGTGAACTCCGTGTGGGACGAATATATATATATATATATATATATATATATATATATATATATATATATATATTGTAAAATCTCGCTCATCGAGCGAGTTCGAGCACATTCATATATATATATATATATATATATATATATATATATATATATATATATATAATATATATATATATATATATATAAAGTGCAAGAACGCCCTGGATGTAAAATTAGGGCTTATCGAACAAAGTCCCATATATAGTTAATATATATAAATGTATATATATATATATATATATATATTAAAGTAGTAAACGCTCCAGACCGAAGTCTAGGCTCATCGAACAAAGTTCAATACACAGTTCATATATATATAAATATATATAGATATAAAAGTAAATAAACGCTCCAGACCGAAGTCTAGGCTCAATCGAGGCATAACTCGATAATGTTAGTCCATATATATAAATATATATATATATATATATATATATATATGTATATACAAACTAAAATAAAACCACGGACCGAAGTCCGGGCAAACACACGCAACACGACTCTCAACGTGAAGAAGGGTGTGTGCAGAGATGAAGAGAAAGGCTTTAAAGTGTGTGAGAAGGCTTACAATAGACTGCCAAAGAAGACTTCTATATCTTTAAAGTAGGTAAACACGAGCTTTTGTAGATACAAAAGTAGCTATATATGAGCTCACAGGTGTTTAAAATGGGAAAGCACTCAGTATATTGCAAGTACGGAGCAAATTTGACAAGGGCTTCCTCGCTCCTTCTCTTCTCAAAATGGCCACCCCAAGCCCTCTATTTATAGAGGGGGGAGCCGCAGGTGTAACTGAGGCTTCCCGGGTTGCCCTGGGTTTCTCGGGTCAGGTCGTCTTGTAGTACGTGCTCGTAGGCAATGCAATGTCCGCTCGAACTTTCAGAATTACAATCTGGGCATCCGACTGAGGTATATAGGACCTATTTCGGACTGCCATTGTTGAGAGTTATACAATGACATGGGATTAGAGTTTGTACAAAGTTATTGAAGATGGGACGATGCCCTCCGGTCTTTAAGCTTCAAATTCTATCCGTTACCCCGCACAATAGTCACTCGGGTTTGGTTTCCTTGATTCTTGTGGGACATCATTGTGTAGAGATGTGTGTATAAAATGTTGAGACGACGTGATGTGGCATCACGTTGGCAAGATGACGAGGTTTCCCCTCACCGGTGTTATCGTCGGTTTGAATGGTACGTAAAGCGATGTTGCTCAGGGGCTTCACCGATTGTCTTCTCATAAGCAGTGTTGAAAGTCCTCAGTGTCAACTCTGAGGTGTGCCTGTCCTCCCGGTGTTATCTCCGGGTCGGTACTGGGTGTCTTGTTGTGAGTGCCAAGATTGAAGCTGGTTGCATTTGAAACAAACATTTCTGGGGTTATCGCCGGAAA
Organism: Panax quinquefolius; assembly: GCA_020205615.1. Lineage (NCBI taxonomy): Eukaryota > Viridiplantae > Streptophyta > Magnoliopsida > Apiales > Araliaceae > Panax > Panax quinquefolius. Next base: position 122,429,085 of record CM035172.1, on the reverse strand, counting down.
TGCATTCCTTGGGGTGATCACCAAGGTTGGTATCTATTCCCATGATTGGGACTGAGACTGGATACCTCGGGGTTATCTCCGAGATTAATAGGTCTTCTCCGGTGTGTGTTCCGGTATTAGATCTGCATACCTTGGGGTTATCTCCGAGGTTGTAATTGTTACTCCCAGTGTGTGTTCTGGGGTTGATGCCGAGCTTTAGGTAGTATCTAGATTGGATATAGACTGTCTTCTAGGGTTCCCTCTTGAAAGATGAATCTGTCCTCCTGCAATGTTAGTGACAGTTGTGCAGAAAATTTCGAGTGTCTACAGATGCCCCTCTTTATCATACTCATGCAATGCAAATCATGGGTAGGATAAAGAATCCTAGACGCTTGAAATGCAACAAGACAAACATGATACTATATGTAGCAACATGATGCAAATGTATTATGCATGTGTACGGGGTTGTTGCCCAACATGCTGAGGATGATTGCTAGCTCCTTGTTGCTTTAACTAGGGATTAGCAATGATGATCAGATTTGATGTGTAATCCAAATCTGTTAGGATGTTGATGTTGGGGTTATCACCAAATTCCTGGATCCTTGATAACGACTTGATCCTGAAGATGTACTTCTTATGTATAAGAGATCTGTGGGGATAAAGCTTGTTCTGTTTGAGGATGTGTATAACATATTCCATCATCGATCCTTCTTGATGACGTTCTCCTAGCTTGTATCATCAAAACATGTCAGGGTTCTGTGGAATTTACTTTCAACAACCAATGTTGTCAGGGTTGCCTGACCTTCGTTGACGTGTACTTCACCGATATGTGAATCAACGAATGAACATCCTATGGGGAACATTGTCAAGGCTGCTTAACCTTCGTTGACGTGTGAATAAAAGGTAAAACGTGTTGTAACCCCCGCCGGGGATCCGATGGGGAATCTGAGTAATCAAGTATGAAATCCTCAAATAGCTCTCGAGCTTCGATAGGTTTCATCGCCATCGGCTGAGATAACGTCAAGGCTACTTGACCTTCATTGATATGTGTGTCAACGGCTGAATGTGCGTTGTAATCCCCTGCTGGGGCTTCACATTGTAACCCCCATCGGGATCCACGTTGTAACCCCCGTCGGGGATCCACGTTGTAACCCCTGTCGGGGATCCACATTGATCTTTAGGGTAATGACCCGGAGTTGGCGGCATTGGACCTGTACAAGGTATTATCGGATGTGATTTGTAAAAATAAGATTATTGGCAGGGTATACCTCGTGTTTGGGTGACTACCAATGAGTGATGTACAGACTCAAAGTTTCATCTGAGAAGACCAGGATTTTAGGCTGTTTTGCTTAATCGCGTAGCATTTTTATTCCCATTTTAACTTTTTCAGCCTGTAAGAACTCCTTTGCAACTCGAACTGGATCAAGCCGGAGGGGTGGGGCCTATATAGGGGTGCCGCATGTACACCTGCTTCAGTCGCAGATGAGCCTGTGGCCAACCGTGGATGTTATAATCCAGCAGGTTGGTCTCACAAGTCACTTTCAACTTGTCTCGCAAAGGAAAATCCGAGAGCCTCTTTCAGATCTGCTGAGTTCGGGCTATTTTCTGCAAATTCTGTCACCGTACAAGTGTTCTGCACTATCTTGGTAACGTATGCATGTATTTTTTTTTCCAATTTTTGTCCGTTGGAAAATGACTTATCGCATGAAATGCATCTAAACACATAGTAGTGATTATGTATGTAAAACTGACTTGATAAAAAATATTTAACATAGTAAATGTTAGTATTAAACCATGCTGAACATAATGATGTGAAAAAATTTGACTTCTGAGACAGTCAAATTGGCACCCTTTTTCAACTATTTTTATCCTATTTGAGGACATACGAGCATAAGGTGAGAAGGCAAAGTACTCCTGGCATTGAGGTTAACCTTATGTGTGATGGTTTGATTTTTAATGTATATATTTTATATATAACTTTGGGGAAGGTGTGCTACTGAATGGCCACCTAGTCATGCCTATATGCATGTGGATAGTCCTATTTGTAAAGGGGACTATGGCAAAATTTTTCTAAAATGTAGGCATTGGGTAGTCATGCATTCTAACTCTACTGTATGTTAAAGTAAATGTATGCATGCATGTAGTCATAAGATGCATTTAGAAACGCTCCAGGTTAGAAAATACCACACCCTTTCTGAGGTGATTTGGAGACTTGTTGTCCAGATATTATGGATCCAGATCAGCTGAATAGTTCCCGTAGGACCACTTCTGGTGTACGACGGAGGGCTTCTGAAGTGCCTTATCCCCGTTTTGTGAGACAGCCTCGTCGATTAGTGGAGGTGGTGATACGTCAGTCCGGGCTGAGGTGCCAGACGTTGAGGATGAGGATGAGGATAGTCTAATTGAGGACCCCGCTCCTGCTGCACATGTTCCTCGTAGGGAGCTCCCTTGTATTTAGGTTGCAAACCCAGAGCTTCTGGGTGACTTGAGCAGATATCCCTCGATGTACTTGCATGCTAACGAGGTATGTCGTTAGACTTTGATCTTCCTTCTTTCCTATTGATAAGGATTAAAGGGTTTTGATGTTGATCTGTATTGCATGCAGGTTCCCGGCTTTACACAGCCTCGAGGGAATTGGTTTAGCATACACTCCATGTATCAGGCTCTTCCTCCCGACTATAGAGCAGTAGTGCATGACTGGGGATTGGGGCATTCTTCTCCATCCTTCCCCGTCGTTGTCCCTGGGGTTACCTCAGGGCATTGTCTAAGAGATGGTTTCATCAGACTCAGTCACTCTATTTGTTGTACTGTGAGGTGACGATGACGTCGATGGATTGGTGGTTTATCACAGGTATGGAGTTTGGAGGGGCACCAGTGCCTTACATGGCGGACATTACCCTTACTGCCGTTAGATCCTTATTAGGAGTTCCGACGGAGGCGCTCAAGGGTAGGACTGTTCGTTCAGGTCCTTTGAGCGTAGATGCGATGAGTGGGCTATTGAGCGAGCCCATGCCAGATGATGTTAGAGTCAGGGATCGCATTCTTTGGCAATTTTTCCTAATGATCATTAGGGGCTGCTTCATAGCAGATAATTCCTTTACGGTGTTGTTCGCTTTGATCAGCGCCACACGTCATGTGGACCGTATTAGAGAGTATGATTGGGGCTCCTACACCTTCGTCTATTTCCTCCGGGGCATGCGTATGCACTCACAGGGTTTGACTGAGGCTTGGCTAGGATTTTACCCATTTCTGCTGGTGAGTATTTCTCTTGTCATTTCCCATTTATAGGTTAAGAGTGTTTACTGACCGCATATGTTTTGCCATTGTGTTGGCAGTTTTGGGCCTATGAAAGGCTCCAATGCTTGCGTCCTGTGAGTGTGTTAGGTTTAGATACCTATCCACGAGGACGACGATGGAACCATTCTATATTGGCGGAGGTCCCTATAGCTGAGGGTTTCACTCACTACCGCTTGCAACTGGAGTTGTTGACAGCTGAGATTATCACATGGATTCCCTATTCTGAGGAACATTTGGCCATCGGTTTTGAGGATGGATACCCGACTGGAGTCGAGTATGTGATTTCCACCAGGAGAGTTCCTCTCTTCACAGATGGAGACTGGGAGCTCTATTTAGGAGAGCGTGCTATTAAGAGAACCACAGGGGAGATTCGTATATTGATCTTGCCTCCTACCAGGCGTTATTGGCCTGTATCGTAGTCACCCGTCACTGATATCCCATTGTTGGGGGTTGACAGTTTTACATTATCAGAGGGTCCATGTACCCAGGAGACGTTCCAGCGTTGGTGATTGCCTCGTACTATTGGACCCCAGTCCTGCGCCACTCAGTTCATGGGGGATATGGTTCCAGGATCCGTGATGATGATGGATTGGATAGCATGTGTTCGAGATCCGACTTATATGACACAGATTGATAGTTTGACCCGACAGTTGGATCAGGCACATATATTTATCTGGCATTTGGGCAGAGATCCGGTAGAGGCAGGTTCGTTTGATCCTTCCAGCACAGGCACTGGCCCCTCAGATGACCTATTTGGTTTTGTAGGCGCAGATCCTCCTTTGTATAGGCCTGACATCCCTGTTGATAGAGATCCAGTGACTCAGGAGGAGTTACGTCAGGTGGACAGGATTGATGATGTGGACATCGACACTATTGTCTTCTTTTGATGTGTATTCTCGTTATATCTTTTGATAGGCCTCTGCTAGCTATTGGGTGGCTGTGCCCCATTCTCGCTATATCTTTTGACAGGCCACTGTTAGTAGTAGGGCGTCTATACCCCATTTCCCTCTATTTATTGCTGTACAGAGATGATGTATTAGATGATGATATACTTAGGAATGTATGCACAATTTTTCATTCCCTATATCATATTGCCATCTATTATCTGCTATGCGTGTATCATGTTATGCATATGTATATATGTCCAGAGATATTCAGCATTGTCCCCTGGATGGTCTTATGACATAGCCAGTACAGATGTCTTCTTCGACCGTTAGCCGTATTGATCATACCCCACCATCATTGGTGGCATCGGGTATGCGATCGTGGTATAATAGCATGTCACCATCAGACAAGGTGACCGTAGATCATTTGTTGCAGCATACTATGACCCTGTTGATGTTTCAGGTTTCCACAGGATTTGTGGATGCCATGCTAGAGCATTGGGTATCGAATAACAGGTTTTTCGATTTGGGACCCATGAGTTGACTCCTACTCGAGGAGGTATACGACGGATTGACGATGCTATGCACCGGACGGACCTTGCGTGCATATGGCTTTGGGGGACATGAGTCGACGGCCCATGATCCTCAATTGGATTGAGGCGCAGAGTGGTGCAGGATGAGCTTATATCGAGCCACGCGTTATCCCAAAGATTTTCTCGCTTGGCGATTTGGCTCGAGAGGATAGTTATTTATGACATTTCGGGGATTTTACCGCATTGGAGGATCATTGGCATCTAGCCAGGGTTGATGTACTACTGTTGTGCGTATTGTCGTATGTCTATATGCCACGGTACATGGATAAGATAGACATCGAAGTCATCATGGCGGTGAGAGCTCTCAGGGAGGGTCGTACCATTATACCTATGATCATAGTAGAGACCCTGCGGTCAGCCACCTACTGCTGCACTTATCCGACAGGAGTGTTCACGGGTAGCTCGGTCATGCTATATGTGTGGTTTATGTCACATTTGAGATCGATTGGCATTCTTAAACGGCATGGGTACTGGTTCACCCACGATATAGCCATGTCATACTTCTTTCAGCCATTGGAGTGCATAGATGCTATGTCTTGGTCCACATTCTTGGCAAATATCAGAGATCCATTTGCCATATTGCCGCGCTCGAGGCTCAGCTCACCATACAGCTTTATTACTCATGCTCTGGGCATGGACTATCTCCCTCTGGCTGGTTTGAGGGGCGTGACTACTTATCACCCATTGGCCGTGATGTCGCAGTTTGACCAGTTTCAGGACTTTCATCCTTTCGAGGGGGCGATAGGTCAGCGTTCAGCTTTTCACTATCTTTTAGCAGAGGACCGATCCCGGGTGTATGGATGTTGGGATCAGCGTGAGATAGCTGATTTTTCGGTTAGTCATCCAGGTTATTCTACAAAGTATTCCGCATGGATGGAGACATAGATTTTATCAGTTGCGGTAGTATCCACAGTACCGGATAGTGAGTCAGATGATGTAGTGCCTATGGAGGACATCAATTACCACATCGAGGAGGGACTAGGTGCTGGATTGCCAATATCTCTTCTAGATTCTCCCAAAGATTAGTAATCATTGTTGTGATTCAAAGACTCAAAGACAAAGATTTTTTTAGCGAGTCTTTATCTGATGACCTTTGAGAGAGATCAGGCTCGATCCTTGATGTTGACTGCCCTTGACGGGAGAGACGCAACTCTATTAGAGAGAGACGAGGCATTAGCTCGCAGAGATGTCGCTATTGTCGAGCGGGATGAGGCTAGATCAGCCAGAGATGCATCGATAGTTGAGCGGGATAGTGCCATATATGCTCGGGATGTAGCCGTTACAGATAGTACTGTAGTGAGGTCCCTTACCACTTGTATGATTGAAGAGATGAGCGCTTACATTGATGAGCATATTGTCACCATATAGATGGCTGGAGATTTGTTGGGTCGTGTGGATATTCTTGTATAGGAGACCACAGCTTCGCCTCCTTCTTTTGAGAAGGATGCCATGTTGGGCTTGTTAGCTCGCATATACCCTGACTTGTAGATGGATTTGTATTCTCCTACACAGACTAGCTTAGCCATTTTATCATGTACAGTTTACATTGTGTATATCAAACAGCATTATATATATATGACAGGGAAGTATATTTTTGATCACTTCCCGCTTAGATATGCTTGCTACTTGCTTGATATTTTGCCTGCTACTTCAGGGTTTGTGATCTTGATGTATTCTGAATTCCTCCTTGATGGATGGACATTGAGATGTCTCTGGACCATTCAGAATGGATCATTGATCAGTATGTATCCCTACCATCTTTGGTGTCTTGGGACTGGTTTCTGTATGGAAACGTAGAGAGGAATTTGGCTTTCCTCTCTGAGATTGACCGTACCACAGATGGTCGCCAACACTTCTATTTAGGAGAAGCCTAGTTAATTCCATCTCTTATGGATTGGTGTTGCTCTTCAAGGTATGACCGCAACTTAGATGGTCGCCGAATCTCCTATTTGGGAGGAGTTTAGGTAATTCCATCCCTTTGGTCTGAAGCCGAATGAAATGTAGTGGATTGAAGGATGATCCCAGTACTAGTTGATAAGGGTTTGTGTTTTGGTAGGGGGTGAGACCGCACCATGAATGGCTGCCTACGTACTCCTATTGAAGAGGAGATTAGGTTCTGTAGTGGTTTGAACTCGTGTAAGAGGTTCAACGTATGTATGTGCGTAAATGGTGTAGGAATTTGTTTTTGTTTTTGTAAGGAGAAGAGGGTAGAAATGTTTTTGTGGTTTTTTTTTATTGCGACCGGGCCATATAAAATGGTTGCCTATGTACTCCTATTGAAGAGGAGATCAGATCGACGTAGTTCGCCCCTCAGGGCGAGTGGAAAAGCGTAATCCCATGTGCAGGTCAGATTACGGGGAGGAGAAAGTTTAATCCTAGTTTGAGGATAAACTGTAGGTATGAGAAGTTTGATCCCATGTATGGGTAGCCAAACTGTAAACGCGAGAGGTTCAATCCGTGGTGGGATGACCTAAGTTGTAAGAACGCAGAGAAGCCAGGCTGCTGGCTTGAAAAGTATGTTTCCCTGAGGGGCAAAGTGTGGAAGAGTTTTACGTGGTAAAGGGTTAAAGAACCGGAATGATCGATGATATGATGATCCAACACCAGGAAGTTTGCTTGATGGCAAGTTCAGACATAGTACCGCTTCACGGTGTCCGAGTTGATGAGTTGTGGAAATTCATCGCCGTCTATTTCTTGTAATCTGAGAGCGCCTCCTGCTAATACTTCTTTGACAACAAATGGGCCTTCCCAATTAGGAGCGAATTTTCCCTTAGATTGATCTTGGTTGTCAAGGATCTTCTTTAAAACCAAGTCATGTTATTTAAACTGCCACAGCTGGACTTTTTTGTTGTAGGATCTGGCGATCCTTTGCTGATATATCTGACCATGGAAGATAGCCGCGGTTCGCCTTTCATCTATTAGAGACAATTGGTGATACCTGTCTTGTACCCATTGGTCTTCATCTAGCTGAGCGTCTATCAACACTCTGAGGGATTCCATTTCAACTTCTATGGGGAGCACTGCTTCCATCCCATAGGTTAATGCGTAGGGGGTTGCCCCAGTGGAAGTGCGCACTGAGGGTCTGTAGGCTAACAAAGTAAGAGGCAATAAGTCAGGCCAATCTTTGTGGTTGGCGGACATCTTTTGCATAATCTTCTTGATGTTTTTGTTAGTCACTTCAATAGCACCATTCATCTTTGGACGGTAGAAGACGGAGTTAAGATGTTTGATGTGGAATTTACTGCATAATTCCTCCATCATCTTGTTGTTGAGGTTCTTAGCATTGTCTGACACAATCACCTCTGGTTGTCCATATCGACAAATGACAATGTTTCTGATGAAAGTAATGATGAATTCTTTGGTAACCCTGGGGAAGGAGGCTGCCTTTACCCACTTGGTGAAGTAGTCGATTATGGTGAAGATAAATCGATGTCCATTAATGGCTTTAAGCTTAATGGGCCCAATCACGTCCATTCCCCACATTGCGAAGGGCCAAGGAAAACTCATATTTTGGAGTTCCCGTGGAGCGGCGTGGATAGCATTCCCATGAATTTGGCATTGATAACATCTCCTGACGTGGTTATGGCAGTCAGCTTTGAGAGATAACCAGTAATGTCCTATCTTGAGGATCTTCTTAACAAGGAGGGGGCCACTCATGTGTGGGCCACAGACTCCACCATGGATTTCATCCATAAGCCTTTGGGCTTGATCTTTGTCTAAACATCTGAGGAGACCTAGTCCTGCATCTCTTTTGTAGAGCGCATCTCCACTCAGGTAGAATTTCATAGCAATTCGATGGATCTGCCTTTTCTCAGTCGGGTTCGCCTCAACGGGTGTAGATCCATCTCGTAGATATTCCTTGATATGCTTATGCCAAGGATGATGGATGGGAGGTGTGACGCCCCCAAAACAGGTATACATCACCCATCTTGAGTCGCCAGATACAAGGTACTGAATACAAATATAACTTAATTATACAACAGTCGTGTGAAATACGACAAAACATAGGCTGTGAGTTTTAATACAAATATTGTCATCTAGACAATATCCACACTCAATGGAGCCGTCATTACATTTATTATCACACAATTGACTACTAATGCACCATCTAGGACCATCACTCTGTTCCCCGACAAGTCCCAGCTACGTTCTCATTTTCCGAAGAGAACAGTGAAAGAAAAGGTGAGCTTAACTAGCCCAGTAAGAAATATTATGACTAAGATAATGCAGAATATATTATCAATAGCCTTCAACAGTATAACAACTGATAGAATATAATAGACAACAAGTTTTAGATCAAAAACTGCAGCAGAATAAGCAATCCATTAGAAGAGTCAAGTAAAGTATAAAATCTACTGTCTTCCATGATTTAAAAAGTTTTTCATCAACTTTATCGCTGAGACTCAGCTTAATAAATAAAATCGAATCATCCCTGCTCCATGGCCAAGGATATTCATATAATCATCAATGGTCATGACTAAACCGAATAATCCCTGGTCATAATCATATCAACAACTGTCCACCAATAAACTACAGGCCAATGAGGACTTTTACCACATCATTCGTCACATTACGGTCATGATTATACCGAATAATCCCTGGTCATAATCATACCAAGTCCATCTATGCACATAAGCCAAAGATGACTTTCAACATAATATAAGCATGAGGATGATGACAATTCAATAAAACAGGTTCAAGAATAAATTTTAAAGATTTATAAGTTAATTTATCCTGAACTCAATAACGTCCAAATTGTCAACATGATCTTCGCTTTGTGCAAAGAAAATTTAAGAATGCTCAGAAGAATATTTCCATGAAAAGATACTGGATGAAGCGCAAATATCAAGGATATTCCACTAATTTCATGGAGTATAGAAGCCAAAGCTTTAACCAACTAAGTATAATATAATATATGAAATTGCAAATGGATTTTCACCCGCTATGCGGTAATCCATGTATACAGATCATTTCCAAAATTTAATAAGGAATGAATACACAGGATCATTCACCATGCATGTTATAATCCACATAGACAAGTTATTCCAACAGAATAATAAAGAATGGAATAACAGAAGGATTCACCATGAGTGCGATAGACTGCACCGACAGGTTATTCCCAATAGAATAATAAATAATGGAACCAGTCCCACAGGCGTAAATGTACGTACGGTGATATTTTGACGTAATAATAAATAATGGAACTAGTCCGCATAAACGCATTTTATGTGATATTTTAATGAGAATAATAAATAATGGAACCAGTCCGCATAAACGTATGATGCATGGATATTCCGGCGAATAATAAAGAACGGAATATTAGAAGAATTTCACTATATATGCGGTGATTGCAGATAAACAAAGTTATTCCAACAAAATAATAAGAATGGAATAACGTAAGAATTTCACCAAGTATAGGGTATCCAGCGTGATACAAAGTTATTCCAATGTAATAATAAAGAATGGAATAACAGAAGTTCTCTTCATGAATAAGAAAGAAAGAATACCCCTTATGAGTACAACAAATAATATTCCCTACCTTAGAAAAACTGAATACTGAAGTAGTGAAGTAGTAGAATACTTTTCTTCTTTCTCTCTATAGTTTCTCTCTCTAGAGTTTTAGTGAATTTGTAAGAAATAATGAAGGAATGAGCTTCTATTTATAGGAGAATGGACTGAATAGTAACTAATTCATGAACGGTCCAGATTGATTTACTTTTAAACGGACGGTCCATATTGGTTTACTATTAAAACTTAAAGCAACGGTCCATACTGATTTACTATTAAAACTTTAAACCAGCGATCCATATTGATTTACTATTATACTTTCCACCAGCGGTCCATATTGATTTACTATTATATCTTCAACCAACGGTCTGAAAAATTAGCACATCTTCTCATGGAATAATATTGTACCTAAAAATGATTTGGACCGAACCAAAATATATCTTACGGGTGAATAGTACCCCTTGAATAGTAACTCGTGAATAGTAACTCCTGAATAGTAACTCATGAATAGTAACTCGTGAATAGTACTCCGACACGAAAAGTGTCCCGAATACCCAATTGAACAATATAACCTTCAGACATCAATTATACTAACACAAATAAGTCCAACACAATGGAACTATAAAATTCATCTTTAATCAACATGAACTTATTCATCATTAATATTAAAATTCACAGTATTTAACAACCAGGTCGTTCCCAGGAAAGAGGGGGCTTTTCGATAAGGATTTCTCCTTATTGACGCGCAATTAGGTGACCAAACCTCTCCTTGACATAACTTCTAGACATTGTCAATATTGAAAATAATAATATGAATAACTTTGTCGTCTCAATTATTGATTTAATAATATATCATATTATGTAGATGATACTATAACAATAATTAAATCAATAATATGAGAGATATGATGCAACAATTACTCTAGCAATAATTGAGTATAATTGAGTGACTTTTCACGTAAGCATCAATAATCAATACCCTGTGCTACTATGCAACCACGCTGCCAGACATCGCATTTCTTTTACTACCAGGTAGTTCAACAGTTTTAACGGTAACACCTCCACCGTTATTTTTATAGAAAGATATTTTTGTCGTTTTCTAACAACGACAATACTTTTGTTGTGGGGTCCACCAATGATTGTGCCGTCGTGCGAATATTCCCTGTTAAAATGAATATTCCCTGACCAATCGAATATTATATAACCACTTGCTTACTTTGCAAAATTTATAAATATTACCTACAACTATAACATTATATCAAATCCACACCATAATATTCAAAAATATATTTCGAGAAAATTATTCTTTATTCATAAAAGTTGGGGTCTTACAGAAGGTAGCTCATCCGATACTTCTCCAACGTAGTTCCCAAAGGCTAGGGCCTTGTGCAGGGAAATTGTGACGCTTGGCAAGTGTTCCTTGTCTGATATGCGAATCAAGGAGGCCAAAGTTACTAACGCGTCCGCAAAGTCATTCCTATTACGAGGAACGTGTAGAAAGGAGATTTCTTCGAACTCCAAAACCATCTGTAAAACTTGCCGATGGTAGGGCAGAAAATGTAGTTCCTTGGTTTGATTGATTCTGGTGGATTGTCTGATTACCAACTCTGAATCTCCAAAGACAGTTAAACGCCTAATGCCCATTGAACGAGCAAGTTTTAGCCCCATGAGACAACCTTCATACTCAGCTGTATTGTTGGTGCTAACAAACTGCAATTTGACGGCGACGGGATACTGCTCCCCCATACCAGATACTAGAACTGCTCCAGCTCCAGAACCTTTCATATTAACAGCTCCATCAAAATACATCTTCCATGATTGGCGCGTATCGTACTGATGGTATTGTTGAACTATCATTACTCCCTCATCGGGGAAGTATGTTTCCAAGGGTTTGAAATCCCCTGAAGGTGCGGCGGCCAGTTGATCCGCAATTCCTTGATCTTTAATGGACTTTTGAGTCACATATACGATGTCAAATTGTTGTAGGATCAATTGCCATCTAGACAACCGACAATTTAACATAGGTTTATTGAACATGTACTTGAGAGGATCCATGCGGGATATAAGATGGATTGTGTGACCATGGAGGTAATGTTTTAACCTCATGGACGCCCATGCTAAAGCACAACAAGTCTTCTCAATCAGAGTGTACTTGTGTTCACTGCTGCTAAATCTTTTACTGAGGTAATAGATAGCTCATTCTTGGCCTCTATCGTTCTTCTGTCCCAACATACAGCCCATGTCATTGTCACTTATGGACAAGTACATGAATAGGGGAACATTATCCCTGGGTGGTACCAAAATGGGAGCTTTGACTAGCTGTTCTTTAATTGTGATGAAGGCATTTTGGCACTCATCATTCCATTTCATGGAGGAGTTCTTCCTTAATAGCTTGAAGATTGGCTCATAGATTGCTGTGAGTTGAGAGATAAACCTGCTAATGAAGTTGATTCTTCCCAAAAATCCCCGTATTTCCTTCTCTGTCTGAGGAATGGGCATTTTCGTGATGGCCTGGATTCTGGTAGGATCCAGCTCAATCCCTTTGTGGCTGACTAAAAATCCTAGCAACTTATCTGATTTAACGCCAAAGGCGCACTTGGCTGGATTCAAGTTCAAGTTGTACTTACGCAACATGTTGAACAACTTCCTGAGATGGTCTAGATGGTCATCCTCCTTCCGGATTTAACAATGATGTCATCCACGTAGATCTCGATCTCTTTGTGCATTAAGTTATGGAAGAGAGCCATCATAGCTCGCTGGTAGGTGGCTCCGGCATTGATGAGGCCGAATGACAACCATCTATAACAAAAGGTTCCCCAAGGCGTGATGAAAGCAGTTTTCTCACGATCTTCCTCAGCAACCATGATTTGATGGTACCCCGCAAAGCAATCTGCAAAGGAGTACATGTCGTATTGAGCAATATTGTAAATGAGAATGTGGATAAACGACACGAGAAAGCTATCCTTTAGGCAAGCTTTGTTCAAGTCCCAGTAATCCACGCAAACTCGCACCTTTCCTCCAGGTTTAGGCATGGGCACAATGTTGGATATCCACTCATGATATGTAGACACCATGATGATGCCAGCTTGAAATTGTTTCACAATTTCTTCTTTTACCTTTAAACTCCACTCGGGTTTCAATCGCCTGAGCTTTTGCTTGACTGGCTTAAATCCATCTTTAATGGGAAGGCGATGAAGGACAATGTCAGTGGACAAACCCACAATGTCTTCATGAGACCATGCAAACACATCCTAGAATTGGGCTAGTAGCATAACCATGTCATTCCGCTGAGTTTGGGGTAAGGTTTGAACCAACCTGGATTAACTTAGGGCTTTCTAAGGTTCCGAGATTGAAGGAAGTGGTTTGATCAAGGTTGGGTTTAGGTTTGTCTTTGACCCATTCTTGAATTTCTGGAGGCACCTCAATGTCATCCTGTATTTCTATCAAGGCTGAATTCATCTCTACATCAAAGGTATAATCCTTGTGGAGAAGAGGCACTATATCAGCAAGTACATGCACATCTAAATTCAGGGTCCTGAAATAAAATATGCTTTCACTTAGTATATATGAAACATTTTGATCATACATAGTGTTAGCATGTACTGACAAAATAAACTTCTGATACTGTACAAAAAAGTAAGCAGTTATCATATCTACAGGGCAGAAAGAGTTTTGCCCATTTTACCCTTGTCGACCAATGCAAGGAGTGTTGTTCCAATTGGCAAGGGCAAAGTCCGGGTGGACCGCAGTGATGGAGGAGTTGTCATCGTCCTCCCTATCCCGAATGATGGCCATTATGTCTGAGCAATCATCGTCTGGGGTGTATCTGTTTGTATGTTCATCATGAACGATGATGCGTATGCCCGACATCAATTCGGATGACATCTTATTTAATTCTTTGTTTCTCTTCCTCCACTCTGGGATCTGGAACAAAGACTTCTTTTACCTTTACCGGTACTGGCTTGGGAAATAACATAGCCATTACATTGGCTGGCACATTTATAGGAGGTTGTGCGGACTCAGAGTTTGCTGGCGAAGACAATCGCCGCATGGTTGAAGCTGAAGGAATCTGCTGATGCTTATGAGGATTCCTATGACTAGAACTGGTAGAATAGCCTAGTCTAGTTGTTCCAATTTTCTTGGCTAATTGAATTGGGTACTTAATACCCTAGCGATCTTTACCCAGCCATTGTCCCGGCTTATGACCCAATGACATCATTTCTTGAGTAGCCGACATTACCTCGACAAAAATCTTGGGTTCGAGAAATGGCATTCCAATAGCATGGTATTGGGTATTGCTTATTTCCAATTCATGAAAACTGACTGGTTCAACATCTGCATTGAAATTGATGAATGGCATGTCCCCGTGTTGAGGACACTCTGGTTCAGCGTTGACCGTGACTAGGCTATTGTTGATAATGTATTTCAACTACCGATGAAGGGTGGAGGGGACTGCCCCTGCCATATGAATCCAATGTCATCCCAAAAGCAGGTTGTATCCCGAATCTATCTTTAGTACATGGAAAGACACGCAGAATGTATGGGGACCAATTTCGATTGGCAGTTCAATTACTCTGACCGAATTCTGGCGGGCTCCGTCAAAAGCCTTGATGATAGTATGGCTATTTCGGATTCGGTTGAGATTGATATTCATCTTCACCAAGGTAGCGTATGGACATATATTTAGAGATGAGCCTCCATCTATCAAGACTCCAACTAGCATGTATCCGGAGGACAAGACTGCAATGTGCAACCGCTATAATGACGATCCCCAAGCAGGTATGTCATCATCAGTGAAGGATATCACATTGTTGTTGAAAATGTGATCAACCAGATGTTGAAATTTTTCCGTATCAACTGATGTTGGTAGATAGGCTTCTTCTAAAACCTTCAGCAAGATCGTCTGGTGATCCTCGGAAGTTAGGACCAAGTCCAAAATTGATATTTGATGTGGAGCTTCTCTTAGGCTTCTTCTAAACCCATAGTGCGAAGGAATTTTTCAACCTTCTTCATGTGTATTTTCCCCTTTGATTTGATGGTAGGCTTCATCACCCGTTGGGGAAGATACAGTGGATTTTCCTTCGACACTGTAGCAGTTGTATGTGAGGTGGATCCTTGACTTTCTCCATAATTCCACAGAACCTTACGCAAGCTAACAATAGGACATTGTGCTCTATAAGGAAAGTTGATTGGCTCGGGAGCGGCCACTTTCAAAGGATTGTTGCCTCCCTTGAGTTGAATTGTTGGCATTGTAACTTATTTATTAGCCCCATCAGTCTCAGTGGATATGAATGCTACCAAACTCTTTCACTTAGTAGGACATGTATTCTCACTTGCACGTAACACAGTATCATCGTCCGCTAGGTGCAGGACACCACTGTCAATTAGATTTTAGATGAGGTGGCGGAGTGCCCAACATTCTTTTGTGTTGTGACCACGAGAATGGGAGTGATATTGACATACTCCATCAGAATTATACCGTCCCGAATGGGGGTTAATTGGAGGTAGAAGGGAACTGATCCTTCCTTCATTGATTAACATCTAAAGGATTTCCTCCATAGGTTGGCCCAGATATGTGAATTCCCTTTTGTTGGCAAAATCCCGACGGGCTTTTGCATTTGCTCTCTTTGTCACTTTGTCTTCCAGCATTTTATTTTCTAAAAGTGATGATGGAATATTCATGACAAGATGTAGAAGACTGGCATGCTCCTGGCTTGATTAATTGATGTGTTACTTGATGTTGATAAGTCACCAGTTCTGCCAATTGCTCAATTTTCTTGCATAGAGCTTTCATATTTCGTTCCATTGTGAACTGGAACTTAGCATAATCCCATTTATCAACACCATTTTTGAGGGTCTGGGAGGATTCACAGTTTAAATTGGAATTTTGTCTATTGCTCCAATTGATCATGTTGACCTCTTATTCTTTGTGTTGAGGAAGAGGGTTGTCTTCCACGTGAGGCTGATCAGTTTTGGTGACAACGATCTCACCGCTGTCTATTAGGTCTTGGATCTTGTGTTTCAAGGCCCAACAATCTTGAGTATCATGTCCAGGTGCCCCGGCATGATAAGAACATTTTCGAGCAGCATTGAAACCCCGTCCATTAGGGCTGGCTAGTGGAAGAAGATGCGTAATTTTCTTCTGTGTTGTCAGAAGAGTGAGAATATTCTCAAGGGTGTCCCCTAAAGGTGTGAACACTCGAGGGCATTTGACTTCTCCACCTTTTGGTATTGGAGGGTTCGAAGATTGTGTTTGAAAGGGAGTGTAGTTTCTCCTTTTAAAAGGCATGTTCTAATTTCCTTTTTGACCATGTAGTATCATGGAAACATCTTCCTCTTTCTTTTTATAAACCCTCTGGGGGTTGTTTCCATAATTTCCAGATTGGATGTGATCAGCAACAGCTTTGAGGGCAGCTAGGTCTTGAATTTTTTTGGACTTCAATCCCATCTCAGCCATCTCCCCATGTTTGACCATTTCAGAAAATGGTTTGCCGATGCCGGCTAAAACTCTTTCATAGAAAGGAGCTTCTTGTATGTCTATAAAAGTCATGACCATTTTGATTCTATCATGGAAGGAATAACTTGGGTAGCCAGGCGTCTCCACCTTTGAGCATACTCTCTGAAAGACTCGTTAGACTGTTTCTTGATCTTAGTAATTTGATACCGATCAAGAGCCATCTGAGACTAAAAGCTATATTGAGTGAGGAAAGCGTGTGCTAGCTCTTCCTAGCTATGGATCTTTGAGTTATATAATCTTGTGTACCACAAACGGGCTTCTCCAGTTAGACTCTTTTGGAACAGCTGCATTCTGAGCTTTTAGTCCTCTATATAAGATCCAAGTTCTCTAATAAACACCTTTAAATGTGTGTAAGGATCTCATAATCTGTCAAATTTTTTCAAAGTTAGGAGTTTTAAATTTTTCTAGATAATGAACACCAGGGAATATACAAAGGTCAGCATATGAAACACTCTCGTGTGCTCCAATTCCTTTGATAGCACGAAGGGTCTCTTCCATTTAGAGGACTTTCTTTTTGATGCCACCGGTGTCTGGATCTCCAGTGGGATGGGCAGCATCATGAGTTTTGTTGGTCGTATCCAACTGCAGTTCAGGTATTGTGATGACCTGGTTTCCCCCTTGTGTAGAGGATTCAGCATGTATGGGTATTTTTGGACCCCGAGTAGATCGGTGTAGTTCTTTGAGTAGAAACGACCAAATCAGTAATTTGTTTGCTTAATCAATTGAATTCTTCATGAAATAGGATTAGGTCAGTCGGATAACGACATGATTATTGTAGGCTCAGTAGCCTTTTTGGATTTTGACCGGGTAGTAGGTCCGATTGGTTCCCTGCAAAAGACTTGCATAGTTTAGTCTTTAGGGAATGTATATAATAACATGCTTATGTGATGTGTCCATTTTAGGAATTTTATTTTGCAAAACGGATGTCAACTGTTTGTAGCATGTTAATTTAAATATGTATGTGTACACATTTCTTCATATTTCTCATTACATGGAGATATATATGGAATGTAATTACAAGTAATTGTGTTTACAAGTAATTGAAATGAGAGAGCATGAAGAGGCTTTCCTCCGTTTTGGGTTTATCAGAGGCTGAACTATCTTAGGTTACTTTCGCGGCTTTTTGGCATGAAGGTTCCCAAATCATCGCAATTTACTCAACGGGAAGTTAATCCGGTCTTTCAACTGGAGCGAATTTGGGTGGTGCCTTTCCTAAGCCTCGGGGAATTAGTCTTCGCACGAGTCCAGTAATCAAACACCGACGGGATAGCCTCCTGGTGGAGGGACCACACAACATACATTCACATACATCGCGTCTCACCGTATGGAAATGATGACATGTGCGAAGCACTAATATCAAAAGCAAATATGGTGCGAAGCACTAAGTGCAATAAGTAAATACATTCGTACACATTCATCATAAATGTAAATGCAACATCCACACACAAGCAGATAATAGTTTTGAAAAAGATTGTAATAGCGGCTTAAGTCCTCTTACTGGAGTCCCCAGCAGAGTCACCACCTGTCGACGTCGGGATTTTTTAGATGTCCATTTCCGTTACTTGTTCTTTAGTGTTCTCATTTTAGGTGAGATTTATTTGAAAAAACAAGTGAAAAAGGTCCGACATGTATAATGTCGACGATGGATTGTTAAGAGTCGCCAGTTGGTTTTTTAAATGGTTATACCAACACAACCGAGAAAAGGTTTGCACATTGACCCAGTGATGTGACACTGCTAAACGGGTCAGTAAAACCGAGATTCATTAGGGTCCGGGGACTTGATTATGCGGAGGGAAGGTGTTAGGCACCCCCCGACATCCGTGTTACCACGGTGACCGCCTCTTTTCAAGAAACAATTATCTGAATGTGTGTGTGTGGGTCAATGTGCTGTTATTTGGAAGTAGTGCGAGGCCTCGTTCGTACCTATATACACAGGGTTTGAATCTATGTAAAAGTTCAGTTTTTAGCAAGATATAGGAATGATGTTTTATAAAAAAAGGTTTTTCAAACCCTGATGCTCAATAGTAATTGAGACCTTTTACACTTCTATTTTTATTAAGTGTTCGGCTTGATTAATTTCATTTCCGAGATGCGAAGCATCTATAAGAAAATAATGTACAAAAATAATGCTGATTTTCTCGTGGGTATGAAAACCATATGAGGAAATTCAGACACCGCATAATAATTTACAAAGTCGCTATAAATTTGAAAATGTCCATCACAGAACCTAATCTAGATCCAATAAATTTGAATCAGTGATCACATGATTCCTAGGCGCACATGATACCGCAATTTGTATGAAAGTAGTAAGCAGGTATATATATAAAAGCTGTAAATATATATATACAGACATGATCACCAGCCACGAAACACCTCCATGGGGGATCAGAAAATGTAAATAAAGTTGTAAAAGCTATCAACAGTCACGGAGGAAACTCCAGGCGAGACAAAATATAAATAAAGCTGTACAAAGCAATCAACAGCCACAAAGTGAACTCCAGGCAAGATAAAACGTAAAGAAAGTTATAAAAGCGATCAACCACCACAAAGTGAACTCCAGGTGGGACGAAGATATATATATATATATATATATATAAGCGATAAACGCACTGGATGTAAAATCCAGACTCATCGAACAGAGTTCGACAACGGTTCATATATATATATATATATATATATATATATATATATATATATATAAAGCGAGTAAACGCACCGGATGTAAAATCCAGGCTCATCGAACAGAGTTCTACAACAGTTCATATATATAAAAGGAAGTAAACGCTCCGGATGTAAAATCCAGGCTCGTCGAACAAAGTCCAACACACAGTTAATATATATATATAAATATATATAGATATAAAAGCAAATAAACGCTCCAGACCGAAGTCTAGGCTCAATCGAGGCATAACTCGATAATGTTAGTCCATACATATATATATATATATATATATATATATGTATGTATATACAAACTGAAATTAAACTACGAACCGAAGTCCGGGCAAACACATATAACACGACTCTCAACGTGAAAAAGGGTGTGCGTAGAGATGAAGAGAAAGGCTTTAAAGTGTGTGAGAAGGCTTACAGTGGGCTGCCAAAGAAGACTTCTATATCTTTAAAGTAGGTAAACATTGGCTTTTGTAGATACAAAAGTAGCTATATATGAGCTCACATGTGTTTAAAATGGGAAAGCACTCAGTATATTGCAAGTACGGAGCAAATTTGACAGGGCTTCCTCGCTCCTTCTCTTCTCAAAATGGCCACCCCAAGCCCTATATTTATAGAGGGGGGAGCCGCAGGTGTACCTACGGCTGAGCCGTAGATGTACCTGAGGATGCCCGGGTTACCCCGGGTTTCTCGGGTCAGGTCGTCTCGTAGTACGTGCACGTAGGCACTGCAATGTCCGCTCGAACTTTCAGAATTGTAATCCGGGCATCCGACTTAGGTATATAGGACCTATTTCGGACCGCCATTGTCGAGAGTTATACAATGGCATGGGATTAGAGTTTGTACAAAGTTATTGAAGATGGGACAATGCCTTCCGATCTTCAAGCTTCAAATTCTATCCGTTACCCCGCACAATAGTCACTCGGGAGTGGTTTTCCTTGATTCTTGTGGGACATCGTTGTGTAGAGATGTGTGTATAAAATGTTGAGACGACGTGATGTGGCATCGCATTGGCAATATGACGAGGTTGTTTCTCACCGGTATTATCACCGGTTTGGGCTGATAAAGCAGACGTTGCTCAGGGCTTCGGTGAGATTGGACTGCTGCAAGTGTTGAAAGTCCTCAGTGTCAACTCTAAGGTGTGCATGTCCTCCTGGTGTTATCTCCGGGTCGGTACTGGGTGTCTCGTTGTGAGTGCCGAGATTGAAGCTAGTTGTATTTGAAACAAACATTTTCGGGGTTATCGCCAGAACTGCATTCCTTGGGGTGATCACCAAGGTCGGTATCTATTCCCATGATTAGGACTGAGACTGGATACCTCGGGGTTATCTCCGAGATTAATCGGTCTTCTCCGGTGTGTGTTCCGGTATTGGATATGCATTCCTCGGGGTTGTCTCCGAGGTTGGAATTGTTACTCTCAGTGTGTGTTCTGGGGTTGATGCTGAGCTTCTAGTAGTATCCAGAATGGATATGGACTGTCTTCCAGGGTTCCCTCTTGAAAGATGAATCTGTCCTCCTACAATGTTAGTGACAGGTGTGCAGAAAATTTTGAATGTCTACATATATTATTTTGTTAAAGATGCTTCGCATCTCGAGAATAAAATCAAAACAAGCCGATTACAGAATAAAATGAAAGTATCAAAGGCCTTAATTACTATGTGAGAATAAGGGTTTGAAAACCAGTTTTCAAAACATCATTTTATATGTCTTGTATTAAAGTTAAACTTTTATACAAATTAAACCCTTTGTATATAGCACTACTTCCAAATAAAACATTTAGGCCCAATTAATTGTAACACACACACACACACATTTCAAATAAATTAGGAAATTAAAAAGACGCGGTAACCGTGTTTTCACAGAAGTCGAGGGGTGCCTAACACCTTTCCCCCGCTTAAGCAAGCCCCTGAACTCTATGAATCTCGGTTTCCAAGGCCGGTTAAATAGAGTCCAATATTTGGGCCTTTTTGTAAAACATTTTATAAACTCGGTTGAGTCGGTACAACTATTTCACTCCTACCAACATGCGACTCTGTAAAAAAATCAATATTTTCAAATCGTCGACATTTCATGTCGGACTTTTTTGTCAATTTCACCATTTCAAACCAAATTTGAACTACATAGAAAACATAAAAGGGAAAGAAATATTTAAAAGAGGAATTCCAAAAAGGAATTTTTTTTTCCCGACGTTGACACGCGTAAGTATACGCAGTCTAACAAGTAATATAATGATAAGATGAGTGTCGAACCCACATGAAACTAATATTAAAACTATTCAATTACTAAAATTGTATCAATAAGGTCTTATCTAAACAGTTGATTAAAGAAGGTATGTTTTAAAATAATATAATTAAAAATAGTGAATAGTGATCAAAGATGTATATCAAACAAGACAAGCGAGGATTACAACTCCCTTAACGCTTTGTGCAGTCTCCTAAATCTCCTATTAGTTTAACAAACCATTAGAATAGTCAACCGAGAATTCTAAGAAAGCAAAATCCTCTTCTGAAGGTCATATGCAATCTCCTAGCTAAATTGTGATGACCCGAGAATTTGGATATTTATTAAAATCTTAAAATATTGAATTAACTTTAAATAATAAACCTAGACATAAAATAAGTGAATGGTTTTGCTATTTTTGTGAAGAAATTTTAAGGATTTCAAAATTCTGTGATGAATTTTGGTGGGTTTAAAATCTTTTGGTGAATTATTCAGGATTAAGTATATATGTGCATATGTTTTGTGTATATGATATTTTATGAGTACAGTTTGTGGTTAAGGGTCAAGGGTTGACCAGATAACTTATATCAGTGACAAACCCTAATATTATATTAAGAACGTCAACGTTCAGTTAGAAAACCCTAATGATTGATTAGAAACCCTATTATCGGCTCTAGAAATCCTAATTTCAGTCCCGGGAATTTAAAACCCTAATTTAGAATATGAAAACCCTAATTTAGGGGATTAAAGGCTTAAGTGTATTAATTACAAACCTAATTAGGGATAACCCTAATTGATTAGTTAGAAAACTCGAATTTCTGGATTAGAGACCCTAATTTATAATTAGAGAAAACCTAATTGTTAATTTAATAATTTTAATGTTAATTAGAAAATATGGATCCTAATTAACAAGCCCTAATGTGATTAGGGAATCTTTAATATAATTAAGAAACCCTAATAATAATTTAGAAATCTTAATTTTCTAATTTAAAAAAAAATTAATTTTTAAAACCTTAGGGTTAAACCCTAAAGGTTAAACCCTAAGGGTTAAATCCTAAGTGTAAGACCCCAACTTTTTATAAATAAAATTGAATTTCTTCTATTTATTATTGTGAATAATAAGGTATTAATTTGATATAATGCTTTGGTTATAGGTGACATGTGCAAATTTTGCAAAATAAGCAAGTGGTTATAAAATATTCATTGTTGTCGAGAAATATTCGTTTGGTCGTGGAATATTCTTGTTATTGGGGAATATCCGTACGACGGCGCAACCATTTGTGGGCCTCATAACGAAAAATGGTCAGATGAAGAAAACGACAAGTTTGAGTTTTTATAAATAATGGCGTAGTTGTTACCGTTAACACTGTTGGAATACCCGGTGGTTAAAATAAAGTAATACACGTGGTTGCATAGCAGTACACGATATTCCACAGTATTTTTGAATTATTGATTCTTACGTAAGAAGGCACTACTCAATAATTGTTACAATAATTACTGTTCAATATTTTATTTTATTGATTCAATAATTGCTACGTTGATATTTATATTATTGTTGTTTCAATAATTATCACTTTGCCGATATTTTCCATTATCGTTAATAATTCATATTATTTGAATAATATTATTAGATAGCATGTAAGACACCAACTTTTATGAATAAAGATGAATTTTCTATATATATCATTTTTGAATATTAAAGAGTAAATTTGATATAATATTATAGTTGTGGGTAATATTTATAAATTTTGCAAAGTACGCAAATTGTTATATAATATTTGATTGGTCGGGGAATATTCGTTTTAACAAAAAATATTCGTACGACAGCACAATCATTGGTGGACCCCACAACGAAATTATTGTCGGATTGAGAAAATGACAAAAATATCGTTTTATAAAATAACGGCGAAAGGTTTACCGTTAACTGTTAGAATACCCAGTGGTTAAAATACAGTAATACGCATTGTTGCATAGTAGCACACGGTATTTCACAATATTTTTGAATTATTGAATCTTATGTAAGAATGCACTACTCAATAATTGTTACAGTAATCACTGTTCAATATTTTATTTTATTGATTCAATAATTGATGTGTTGATATTTTATATTATTGTTGTTTTAATAATTGTCACTGCACAGTATTTCCCATTATCATATCAATAATTCATATTATTTGAATAATATTATTAGATAGCATTATTAGCAATGTCTAGAAAGTTACATCGAGAATTGGTCACCTAATTGCGCGCTAAGAAGGAGATATCCTTATTGGAAAGCCCCCTCTTTTCGAGAACTACTGGTTTGTCATTATTGTGATTCTGTAATATTATTTGTGAATAATTAATTATTGATTTATATGATAAGAAAATATTTATTTTATGTGGACATAAATGATAGATAGGAAAATATTTATTTTATGTGGTTATAAATGAATGAGTTAATGTTGAGGTGTTTTATCAGTATTTTGTCGGATTGGAGGTATTAAAAATCAAATCGGTGTTCTGAAAACTCTATTGCGTGAGTTATAATTTTGATCTGGCCGTTGGATCGTTGTGATTTTTGGATATGTTATACATATATAAGTTGAGTATATGTCCACAAATTTTGAACCATTAAAAATTAACGCATGATTTGTTATGAATTTTATGAGGTGTTGAAAATCATTCGTTTGTGGATTTCAGATATTTTCTGTTTCGAATTAGGAAAAACTTTCTTCTGCAAAGTTGTATAGAATTCGATTTCGTGTGGAATTGACATAAAATTCGTATTTTTCTGATAAAAGGACTATTTATTATGAATTATTGAAGTTTTGAAAATTAAAATATTTTTATTAAAAATATGGGTGGGCCCCACTTTTGGTTGTTGGGAAAGGTGGCTGATTTTAGTGGGCCCCACTTGTGGTGGCTGAAATTTTTTCAAATACATGTGCGTAGAATTTGTTTTTAATATTATTTTATTAATTTAGTCTCCTATGGCGTTCTATCATTTCCTATAAATAGGGTGCTTAGTTAGAATTGAAAATCACACCAAAATCAAAGAATTTTTCTTCTATAATCTTGAGCATTTTTCTTTAGAGTTTTCTTCAAGAATATCCCCACTATACCAGTTGGAATACTCTTCTTTTCAAGGTAAGGGATATTATTTTTGTTCAATATTCGCTTGAAATAATATTTTCTTCCATACTCTATAGTATGTAAGTAATATTATTTCGTTTCAGATTTCGAATTCTATACTCGTTTGTTAAAATTTTGGCTTCTATACTCCATGAAATTAGTAGAATATCCTTGATGTTTGCGCTTCATCCAATATCTTTTCATGAAAATATTATTCTGAGCATTCTTGATAAGTTTTAACTTTTTCATGCCAGAGTACTATTCACGAGGTTACTATTCTCGAAGTACTATTCACTCGAGTACTATTCACCCGGGTTACTATTCATGATAAAAATTGATTCGTTTTCAGTCCAAATTATTTTTGGTACAATATTATTTTTGAATTTTACTCCACAAAGCAGTATCATGTTGACAATTTGGACGTTATTGATTTCTGGATAAATTATATTATAAATCTTTAAAAATTTATCCTTGAACTTGTTTTATTGAATTCTTATATCATTGTCATCATCCTCATGTTTATATTCTATTGAAAGTCATCTGTGGCCTGTAGTGCATAGATGGACTTGGTATGATTATGACCAGGGATTATTCGGTATAATCATGACCGTTGTAAGACCCCAGTTTTTATAAATAAAGATGAATTTTCTATAAATATTATTTTTGAATATTATGGAATAATTTGATATAATGTTATAGTTGTGGGTAATATTTATAAATTTTGCAAAGTATCTGAGTGGTTATATTATATTCGATTGGTGGGGAATATTCGGTTTAGCGAGGGAATATTAAATACAACTACTCAATCATTGGTGGACCCTACAATGAAATTATTATCGGATTGAGAAAAAACAAAAATATTTTATTGAAATAACGGCGGAAAGTTTTACTGGGTGATCTTTGTTGAACTACTCGGTAGTAAAAAAATGCGATGTCGTGTGGTTGCGTAGTAGTAGCACGGTATTGATTATTGATCTTATGTGAGAAGTCACTTAGTTTGATTCCATTATTATCGATTAATAATATGAATTATTATAGCGATAATGACGTTTTGTTTTATTAAGTATTATTAACGTAATAAAATGCGAAACATCTTTTATATAAAATGAATACTTTATTAAAGTTATTTTATAAATAAAATATATTATATTTTATTATGCATAGTGTTTTGCATAGTGTTTTGCATAGTGTTTGCATAGTAAAATGTTTTTATATAAATAGAATATATTATATTTTATTTAAAAGATTTTTCTTTAAACATGGATAGTCGATTAAAGTAAATCAATACAGACCGTTCATGGATTAGTTCTTATGCATTCCATTTTCCTATAAATAAAGCTCATTCCTTCATTATTTTCTTACGAATTCATTGAAACTCTAGAGAGAAATTATAGAGAGAAGCTATAGAGAGAAAGTTATAGAAAAGAAGAAGATTATTACGCTACTTCATTACTTCTATATTAGGTTCTTTTACTGTAAGAGGTGTTATTCTTTCTTCTTGAAGAACTTACATTATTCCATTCATTATTATTACATTGGAATAACTTTTGTAAAAGTGGCATACCCTATACATAACTTTTGTATCTGCGACATACCCTATACTTGGTGAAATCCTTATGTTATTCCATTGCTTATTATTACATTGGAATAACTTTTGTATCTGTGATCTACCCTATACTTGGTGACATTCTTCTATTATTACATTGGAACATCACATGCATGTGTTTTTTACAGGACTGGTTCCGATTTTATTATTATTACATTGGAACATCACATGCATGTGTTTTACAGGACTGGTTCCGTCTTTATCATTACATTGGAATATCCTATCATGTGTTTTTACAGGATGCAGTTCCATCTTTATTATTACATTGGAACATCACATCGATTGTGAATTTCACGACACAGTTCCGTTATTATTATTACATTGGAATAACTTTTATCTGTCTGATACCGCATGCATGGTGATTTCTTTTGTTATTCCATTCTTTATTATACCCGATTGGTTAAAACTTTGACTTCTATACTCCATGAAATTAGTAGAATATCCTTGATATTTGCGTTTCATCCATATCTTTTCATGGAAATATTCTTGATCATTCTTGAATTTTACTCTACAAAAGAAGTATCATGTTGACAGTTTGGACGTTAAAAATTCTGGATAAAATAATTCTTGAACTTGTTTTATTGAATTCTTATATCATTGTCATCATCCTCATTTTATATTTTTTTTAAAGTCATCTACATGGCACATGTAGAGCATGGATGTACTTGGTATGATTATGACCGAGGATTATTGATTGTAATCATGGCCGTAATGTTACAAATGATGTGGTAAAAGAAAAAAATCCTCGATTAGTAGTAGTGCATTGATGGACGATTGTTGGCATGATCATGACCATTAATGAATACACAACTATTCTTGGCGTAGTGCGAGAATAATTGTGATCGTGATACTAAAGAATATCCTTGGCTAGTAGTGCGGGGTGATTCGATGATGTGGATTATTTATTAAAAGGCGAGTCTCGGCTATAACTTGATGATGAAAAACCTTTTAAAATCATAAAAGATAGTAGATTTTATTTTCTACTTGACTCTTTTAATGGATTGCGTATTCATTACTGCAGATTAAGCGGTTTGTCTATTGTATTTTATCGGTTTAACATTGTTGAAGACTATTGATAATTTATTTTGCATTATCTTAGTCATAATATTTCTTCTTGGGCTAGTTGAGCTCACCCTTTCTTTCAATCTTTGTTCTCTTGAAAATGAGAATATAGCCGGGACGAGTCGGGGAAGCAGTGATGGTCCTCGAAGATAGCATTAGTAGTCCTCACTATTACGTGAAATAGTGTGATAATAATTGTAATGAGGACTTTTTGTTTGAGTTTGTATAATATCTAGTAGACGATTTTAAAACTCACGATTTATGTCGTATTGTACACGACAGTTATGTTAATAAGTTGTATTTAAATTACATACCATGTAAATGGCGACCCAAGATGGGTGATGTATACCTAATTTTGGGGGCGTCACGGTTAATATCGAGCTAAGGGATATGATCCTGCTAAGATGTGAGAAAAGTACTAGGAGGGAGAGCAGGGAATACCTTCGCTAGTATGACCTACCTAAGTTTTTTGTGCTATTTTATTGGTGGTCGGTAATATAAAGATAATTGTTAAATGTCAATTAATCTTTTGTTTTGTGGCGATGTCTGAAAATGACATCTGAGAATGTTGAGAATAGCAATGGAGCACTGAGCGATCGTTGATTCACCACATATCAATAATCGAGGATAATGTGCATCGAGGCGCGACAATCCTCATGCAAACAACAACACCGACCAAATGATGAATGATCAAATGTTGGAGGCTTTTTGCAATTTATGCTGGCAATGAAAGAGAGCGACTCACATCCAAAAGCGTAGGGTGAAAACACGGAAAACTCTCGGTGGTCACCGCTAAACAATTCAAGGAGGGGACCACCGGAGTTTAAGGAGAACAAAACCACTTACAGCGGAAGCATGGATAAAGCAGTTACCAAGATATTTGATGTCTTGGGATGCTCAGAGAGGCAAAGGTTCCCTTCTTGCCGCCTTTATGTTGCGTGGAGAGGCGATTCTTTGGTGGGAATCGGTAAAACGTACTCAACTTCTTTATCTTGAAGATATCTTGGGAGAAGTTCGGGAGGCTTTCAACGACAAATACTTTCACGAAAGTATTAGCCACATGAAGGAGGTGGAGTTTATCAAGTTGGAACAAAACAATATGGCCGTGTAATATGTCTGAGGCAAAATTTGCGGAGTTATCACGGTTTAACGTCCCACTTGGTGGATAATGAAGAGAGAATGGCGCGAATGTTTTTAAGAGGTTTGAAGTCGGAGATCGTCGACATCTTATTTCTCATAAAGCGTGTTTGTATTCGGATGTTGTAAATAGGGCTCGATTAGTGGAGCGCGATAACGAATCATCAACGCAACTAAAACAGCGGCCGTGAAGTTATAATACCGGTGAGAGTAGTCATGAAGCGGTGACAACAAGCGTGGAGGAATCAACGGGCGGATATGGTAACCACTTGGTGTGTCGAGAACAAAACAATAAGAATGGACATTTCAAGAAGCGGAGATTCAATGATGATGGAAAGACGTCGGCTGACCTTAGATTGTTAAGGAAGGAGAAAGACCACCTATCATATGCTTCAAATCGGAGAAGAGGGACACATCGGTCCGAAGGCTGTGCCATCTTAGTCAAAGCATGTTATAATTGTGGAAGAGAAGGTCACTTAGCTTGATTTTGTCGTTTCTAGAAGACAAATTCAACTAGGATGGAGCACCAAAGTAGTCCCGAAAAAATCAAAACCCGTGGTCTGAGGGAGGCGTTTGTTGTGACCTCCCGGAGAGCAAGGAACCCGAATGAGGTCATCACGGGTAAGCTTATCATAAACTCTAATGAAGTCTACACTTTATTTGATCTGGGTTCTACCCATTCTTTTATTTCTCCTACTTGCGCTCATCGATTAAATTTGACTCGGAGAAATTAGACTTTGACTTATCTGTGGAAACTCCGTTGGGAGAAACCTTCATTACATCCACTTTGTTTATAAGTCTTGTTTGGTTCAAATCGGTACCCTCACATTACCTGTCGATCTTATTTCATTAAAAATACTTGCGCATTTGGCGTGATTACAAGGGATTGATTGGTTAACTACTTATCATACAAAAATTGATTGTTTTTAAATAAGGTTGTTAGCTTTCATATTCCTAATCAACCTATTATGCGAATTCAAACGACCAAACCATTAAAATCAATCACGGTCCATCTCAAGCCATAAAGCTATTCGTTTATTGAAAAATGGATGTCAAGCTTTCTTAGCTCATGTCACGATTTAAACAAAAAATACGTCGGTTTTGACGATATTTCTATTGTTAATAAATTTCTGACGTATTCCCGAAAGAACTTCCCGGCCTACCCCGGCGTGAAATTGAATTTTGTATCGACCTTGAACACAGTACAAAACCTATTTCCAAAGCCCCATGTCGAATGGCTCTATTGAACTTGAGGAGTTAAAGACCCAATTGCGAGGAATTGTTAGACATTGGCTTTATTAGTCCTAGTACTTCTCCTTGGGGTGCTCTGTTACATTCGTGAAGAAGAAAGATGGGAGTATGCGACTTTGTATTGATTATCGGGAGTTGAATCATGTCACCATCAAAAATAGGTATCCATTGCCACGTATTGATGACTGTTTGACCCGATTGCAAGGAGCCAAATTCTTTTCAAAGATTGATCTTCGTTAGGATATCACCATTGAAGATTAGAACCGTGACATTCCAAAGATGACTTTTAGAACTCGATGCGGGCATTATGAATTCCTAGTCATTTCCTTTGGATTGACTAATGCTCCTCTTTGCCTTCATGGATATGATGAACCAAGTATTCAAGGAATATTTAGATCACTTTGTGGTGCGTCTTTATTGATGACATCCTTATTTATTCCAAAAGCCGTGAAGATCATGAGCAACACTTGAGGTGACACTCCAAAAGCTTCGTGAATATAAGCTTTATGCCAAGTTGAAGAAATCGCGAGTTACGGCTTGAAGAAGTAGCATTCCTTGGGCCGCGTGGTATCAAGTCATGGAATATCTGTTGACCCGGCAAAGATTGAAGCTATTCAAAGTGGGAACAACCTAAATCGATGGCCAAAAATGCAGTAGCTTTCTCGGTTTAGTGGTTATTATCGGAGATTAGTGGAAGGATTTTCTCGAATCGCTACTCCATTGACTCGGTGACTCGAAAAGATACAAAGTTCGGTTGGAGCGAAGAATGTGAGAAGAGTTTTCAAGAACTTCGAGAGACTTATTTATTTTGTTACGACAATACCATTTGGCTCGGAGGATTTGTCATCTCGGTGATGCTTGAGCAAAGGGTTGGGATGTGTTCTTATGCAACATGGAAAAGTTATAGCCTATGCCTCGCGACAACTCAAAAGAATATGAGAGGAATTATCCTACTCATGATCCGGAGTTAGCATTATTATTATCTTCTGCACTTAAAATTTGGAGGCATTACTTGTATGGGGAGAAAGTGGAGATCTTCACGGATCATAAAAGCCTCAAATATTTCTTCACTCAAAAGGAACTCAACATGCGACAACGACGTTGGCTTGAAGCTGTTGAAAGATTATGATCATACCATCCAATACCATCCGGAAAAAGCGAACGTGGTAGTGATGCATTGAGTAGAAGATCGTATGCAGAAATGCGAGTGCGTTATTGTCAACCTGAAGGCCCATTTTGTGTGACTTGCAAAGGATGGAGATAGAGTTAAAGACTCGAGGGGCGCGTGTGATGATAGCAAATATCTGAGTAGAACCGACTTTAATCGATAAAGTTAAAGTTACTTTCAAGCTACGGACACACGGAGGCGATCGTATGAAAAAAGAAAGTGCAAGAGGTGCTATCTGGGAAGCAAGAATCGATGAAGAAGGAATACTTGAGTCAACTCCGGACTTTGTGTTCCTAACGACCACGATTTAAAGTATAATATCATGATGGAGGCACAACACACCATTTGCAATCCATCACAGGAGTACCAAAATGTATCATGATATTAAATCGTACATTTTGGTGGAGCAATATGAAGAGGAGATAAGCGTTGTTTATCTCAAGGTGTCTAACTTGTCAGCGAGTTAAAGCGGAGCATCAAGTACCAAAAGGTCCATTGCAACCACTTGAAATTCCGGAATGGAAGTGGGAGCACATTACCATGGATTTAGTTCTGCCTTCTTCTAAGGTTTCTCAAGGCATTGATGCGATTTGGGTCATTGTTGATAGATTGACCAAGTCTTGCTCATTTCTTCTGAAATCTGAAACTTATACACTTGAACGTCTTGCTCGTATGTACATAAACGAGATTGTAAGACTGCATGGTATCTTAGGTATCCATAGTTTCCGATCGAGACCCAAGATTCACTTCAAGATTTTGGGTTAGTTTGCAAAAAAGCTATGGCACGGACTTACGATTTAGCTCGGCATATCATCCTGGAGCCAGACGGGACGAGACGGTCGGAGGACTATTCAAACTCTTGAAGATCTATTAAGACTACTGTGTTCTTGATTTCAAGGGAGTTGGGACAAGTTTTACCATTGGTGGAGTTTTCCTACAACAACGATTATCAAGCAAGTATTGGCATGGCTCCATTCGAGCGTTGTATGGAAGAAAGTGTCGTTCTCGGTATCTTTGGGATGAGGTGGGTGAAGCAACGTTGTTGGGACCGGAGTTGATGCGTATATGACTACGGAAAAGATTGAAACGATCCGACAACGTATAAAAAACCTCCACAAAATCGACAAAAGAGTTATCTTGATCTTCATCGAAAGGGCGTGGAATTGATATAGGAGATCATGTGTTGTTAAAAGTTGCTCCATGGAAAGAAGTGACAAGATTTGGAAAGAGAGGAAACTTAATCCTCGATTCATCGGTCCATTTTAATCCTCGATCGAGTAGGAGCGTGGCTATAGACTCGCTTTCTGCTGAAATATCTCTCGTGTTCATAACGTTTTCACATATCCATATTACGTAAATATGTGAAAGACCGAACCATATTATTGAGTTAGAACCAAGACGAAATAGCGGAAGATTTGGCGTATGAAGAGGTTCTGTTCAAATTTTGGATAAGAAGGAACATATTCTACGCTCGAGGTTATACATCAAGTCGAAGTTTTGTGGAGGAACCACGATGTTGAGGAAATGACTTGGGAGTTAGAATCGAAATGAAATCAAGGTATCCTTACCTCTTGACATACCAGTCGTACGTACCCTAATTTCGGGGCGAAATTTCATAAGAAGGGAGGTTGTAAGACCCCGTTTTTATAAATAAAGATGAATTTTCTATAAATATTATTTTTGAATATTATGGAATAATTTGATATAATGTTATAGTTGTGGGTAATATTTATAAATTTTGCAAAGTATACAAGTGGTTATATTATATTCGATTGGTGGGGAATATTCGGTTTAGCGAGGAATATTAAATGCAACGGCTCAATCATTGGTGGACCCCACAACGAAATTATTGTCGGATTGAGAAAAGACAAAATATTTTATTGAAATAACGGCGGAAGTTTTCTGGTTGATCTTTGTTGAACTACTCGGTAGTAAAAATAATGCGATGTCGTGTGGTTGCATAAGTAGCACTACGGTATTGATTATTGATGCTTATGTGAGAAGTCACTTAGTTTGATTCCATTATTGTCGATTAATAATATGAATTATTATAGCGATAATGACGTTTTGTTTTATTAAGTATTATTAACGTAATAAAACAGCGAAACATCTTTTATATAAAATGAATACTTTATTAAAGTTATTTTATAAATAAAATATATTATATTTTATTATGCATAGTGTTTTTTTGCATAGTGTTTTTGCATAGTGTTTGCATAGTAAAATGTTTTTATATAAATAGAATATATTATATTTTATTTAAAAGATTTTTCTTTAAACATGGACCGTCAGATTAAAGTAAATCAATACGGACCGTTCATGGATTAATTCTTATGCATTCCATTTTCCTATAAATAGAAGCTCATTCCTTCATTATTTTCTTACGAATTCATTGAAACTCTACAGAGAAATTATAGAGAAGAAGCTATAGAGAAAGTTATAGAAAGAAGAAGAGTATTACTGCTTCTTCATTACTTCTATATTCGGTTCTTTTTACGGTGAGGGGTGTTATTCTTTCTTCTTGAAGAGAACTTACATTATTCCATTCATTATTATTACATTGGAATAACTTTTGTAAAAGTGGCATACCTATACATAACTTTGTGTCTGTGGCATACCTATACTTGGTGAAATCCTTATGTTATTCCATTGCTTATTATTACATTGGAATAACTTTTGTATCTGTGATCTACCCTATACTTGGTGACATTCTTCTATTATTACATTGGAACATCACATGCATGTGTTTTACAGGACTGGTTCCGCTTTTTATTATTATTACATTGGAACATCACATGCATGTGTTTTACACCGGACTGGTTAAAATCTTTATCATTACATTGGAATATCCTATCATGTGTTTTTACAGGATGCGGTTCCATCTTTATTATTACATTGGAACATCACATGGTTGTGAATTTCACACGACTGGTTCCGTTATTATTATTACATTGGAATAACTTTTATACATCTCTGCAATCTGCATGCATGGTGATTTCTTTTGTTATTCCATTCTTTATTATACCCAGGTTGGTTAAAACTTTGACTTCTATACTCCATGAAATTAGTAGAATATCCTTGATATTTGCGTTTCATCCAATATCTTTTCATGGAAATATTCTTGATCATTCTTGAATTTTACTCTACAAAAGAAGTATCATGTTGACAATTTGAGCGTTAAAAATTCTGGATAAAATAATTCTTGAACTTGTTTTATTGAATTCTTATATCATTGTCATCATCCTCATTTTTATATTTTTTTAAAGTCATCACATGCACATAGAGCATGGATGTACTTGGTATGATTATGACCGAGGATTATTCGGTGTAATCATGACCGTAATGTTACAAATGATGTGGTAAAAGAAAAAAAATCCTCAGTGGCCGTAGTGCATTGATGGACAGTTGTTGGCATGATCATGACCATTAATGAATACACAACTATTTTTGGCCGTAGTGCAGGAATAATTGTGATCGTGATACTAAAGAATATCCTTGGCGTAGTCGGGGTGATTCGATGATGTGGATTATTTATTAAAGCTGAGTCTCAGCTATAACAGTGATGAAAAACCTTTTAAAATCATAAAAGATAGTAGATTTTATTTTCTACTTGACTCTTTTAATGGATTGCATATTCCGCTGCAGTTAAACTGGTTGTCTATTGTATTTTATCAGTTTAACATTGTTGAAGACTATTGATAATTTATTTTGCATTATCTTAGTCATAATATTTCTTCTTGGGCTAGTTGAGCTCACCCTTTCTTTCACTTTGTTCTCTTGAGAAATGAGAATATAGGCTTGGGACGAGTCGGGAAGCGAGTGATGGTCTGAAGATAGCATTAGTAGTCCTCACTATTACGTGAAATAGTGTGATAATAATTGTAATGAGGACTTTTTGTTTGAGTTTGTATAATATCTAGTAGAAGCGATTTTGTACTCGCGGTTTATGTAAGTATTATTACATACGACAGATTATGTTAATAAGTTGTATTTAAATTACGTACCATGTAAATGGCGACCCAAGATGGGTGATGTATACCTAATTTTGGGGGCGTCACAACCGTAATGTTACAAATGATGTGGTAAAAGGCCTTATTAGCCCGTAGTGCATTGATGGACAGTTGTTGACATGATCATGACCTTTGATGGATACACGAATATCTTTGGCCCGTAGTGCATGGATAATTTGTGGTTGTGATACTAATGAATATCATTGGTCGTAGTGCAAGGATGATGTAGATTATTTATTAAGCTGAGTCTCAGCGATAAAAGTGATGAAAATCCTTTTAAATCATAGAAGATAGTAGATTTTATTCTCTACTTGACTCTTCTAATGGATTGCTTGTTCCGCTGCAGTTAAACTTGATGTTTGTTATATTTTATTAGTTTAACACTATTGAAGGCTAACGATAAATTATTCTGCATTATCTTAGTCATAATATTTCTTACTGGGCTAGTTGAGCTCACCTTTTTACTTTCATTGTCCTCTTGGAAATGAAAACGTGGCAAGGGACTAGTGGGGGGAGCGAGTGACTGGTCGAGAATGATAGCATTAGTAGTCCTCACTATTCTATGAAATAGTGTAATAATAATTGTATTGAGGACACCATTTGAGTTGAATATTGTCTAGAAGACAA
Source organism: Panax quinquefolius (assembly GCA_020205615.1). Classification (NCBI taxonomy): domain Eukaryota; kingdom Viridiplantae; phylum Streptophyta; class Magnoliopsida; order Apiales; family Araliaceae; genus Panax; species Panax quinquefolius. The sequence continues at coordinate 122,393,439 of CM035172.1, read as the reverse complement.
TATTCGTTTTAAAACTCTCAGTTTATGTCTTGTTGTATTTTACGCGACAGTTGTATTATTAAGTTGTATTTGAATTTTGTACCATGTATTTGGCAACTCAAGATGGGTGATGTATACCTATTTTGGGGGTGTCATAATTGGTATCAGAGCTTAGGGATATGATCCTGGCTAAGAAATGTGAGACTAGAACTAGGAGGGGAGAGACGGGGAATTCCTTCGCTAGTATGACCTACCTAAATTTATTTGGTATTTAATTGGTCGGTCAGAGTATAGGGATAATATGTTTCATGTCAATTAACCCTTGTTTTGTGGCAGTATTTGAAAATGACATCTGAGTATAGGGATATTTAATGTCTTGGGATGCTCCGAGGAGCAAAAGGTTCCCTTTGCCACCTTTATGTTGCGAGGAGAGGCAGATTACTGGTGGGAATCGGTAAAGCGTACTCAACCTGCCACACTGAAGATGTTTTGGGAGAAGTTCCAAGAACTATTCAACGACAAGTACTCTTCCGAAAGTATTCATCACATGAAAGAGGTAGAGTTCATCAAGTTGGAGCAGAACAATATGACCGTGTCGCAGTACGAAGCTAAGTTTGCCGAGTTGTCCCGGTTTGCACCTCACTTGGTTGATAATGAGGAGAGAATGACGCGAATGTTTCTAAGAGGTTTGAAACCCGAGATACGTCAATATCTAATTTCTCATAAACTTTGTTTGTATTCAGATGTTATAAATAGGGCTCAGTTATTGGAGCGCGATAACGAGTCAACCCAATCAAGAGAAAGCAGAGACAAAATGATAATACCAGTGGTAGTAGTCATTGAAGTAGTGACAATAAACGTGGAGGGAATCAACTGTTAGGTTTGTAATATTCATGTGCGCAATCAAATTGCACAAATTAAGCGAAGCGTAGAAAATCAGAGTTTAAAAAAAATTTACAAACCATATACCCGGATCATCCTTTATGCACAATTATTAATTATACGAAAAGATAAAGAATAAATCATACCCTTGAAGATCGAGCTTCCTCGGTGCACAAGTTCACCTCCAAATCCTTTAGCGTTCAATCTTGAATCCACCGGGTTTGGTTCCTTCCTTTGATCAACGTTAGCCACCCAAATGTTTGGCCTCTGAGAGGTGATCCACCAGGAAGAATAAAATTCAAGAAGATGGGTGTTATGGCTAACCCTAGTTTTCTATCTCTATAGAAAAGGCATACTCCCAACAACTTGGAATTATTACGTACTTTGTTAAAAGTCAACAACCCATACCACCCATAATAAGACTCATCTTATTTATAGATGTGGGCAACCCACCTTAACAATTAAGGAATTGGGTTTTAATTAATTAATTCTTTTAATTAATTAAGCTCCCTAATCTTATTAGGGATAATTAATTAAACTCCTTTAACTAATTTTCCTTCCTAATCCAATTAGGAATAAATGAGATACTTATATTAAATTAATTCCTAAACTCTTTTAGAAATTAAAATAATAATAATTGTAATAATATTAATAAGACTCCTCTTATTAATTTATATTTAATATTTCTAAAATATTAAATAATAAATATTAAGCTATTTAATTTATTCTATCACCATAGATTAAATTAAATATACATAACATATTATTACGATTATGCCATTTACTTCTTAAATAATTATTCTTCCTTTTATGGTGTGACCCTTTAGGTTCTCCATATTAAATAGGTTGTGAATAAATCAATTAGAACAATTCTAATCTTATTTAAATAAATAAATTAAACAATTAATTTATTTAAATAAATAATATTTATTCTACAATAGGGATAAGCCTCCTAGCGATCAACGACTTTCCGGATAATATAGATTTCAACATTAATCATTAAAGAACCTTTGAGTAAATAGTTACTGTCTGAATTCAATCCTTCCACCATCTGATGTCCCAATTAAATATAAGACATGGAATTCTTTGTCAAGTCTTATTTTATTTAATTATATGTATTTCGATCCTTAAATGCACTCGAAAAATAATGCAAATTAGAAACTCCTTTCTAATTTCATTACGCCGCCCCAAGAACTCTTTGGGTTGTCATTTATCGAATCACATAGGGACATTTCTCTTCTTTTATTAGAAGTGGTAGTTTCTTTATTGATCATACATTATCTCCATGTACAACTTATTATACCCAAGCATACCCTTTGATATACCTAAAGGGTCTTAAGGAATAAGTCAAAGTATAACTCATCATACACAAGATACTATGATGATCTCAAGTCCAAGGATCACTTGTCTACTACTATCACTACTGAATTCCTATTGACGAGCAAATAAAACTCCATTAGGTATTCCTTAGCGAGCCACGTTCGATGAACTTATTCTCTAATAAGCACCTACATACTTGCTTTAGTGTCTCCACACAAATGATCATGAGATCAATCATCCTCATCCAATGAGCAAGCAACGTATGTACCAATCTATCCGGGATTCACTAATCCCCAATTCAAGTAATCCAATGATTGGGAACTATTTTAGTTTTAAGCTTTCTAAGAATTTAGATCTCATTAGAATGATCATCATCATTATTCTAAAAGCATTGCTTAAAACTATGGGTTTATCACATATTATAAAACAGCATCATGTAGATAATTAAAAGCCTTTATTAAATTAATACTTTTTATTAATAAATGAATAAGATTGTTACAAAGTATATGCTTTATCATCAAATATGATTGGCTTGTGTGCATACTACTTTCAATCTCCCACTTGCACTAAAGCCAATCGTCATGGTATCTTATACTCTTCTTCTCTAAGTGACGATTATCCTGCTGTTGGATAAGCTTTAGTTAATGGATATGTAATGTTGTTCTTTGAGAGTCCACTATCTCTATAGTGATTTCTCATCTTTCAATGATTCTAATAATCAAATGAAAATGCCACAACACATGTTTAGATCCAAGATGAGATTTAGGAACTATTCCTAGTTCTGTAATGAACTTTTAATCCAAACAATCAACTTGCAGCTTCATTTATAGCTATATACTTTGTCTTTATCACTAAACCAGTAACTCTTTGCTGTTTGGAACCTTTCCAATTCACTGCACCACTATTCAAGGTAGCCCTTTACCTTAAAGTGGATTTTTCTGTCGTCTTGGTCTGTCTGAAAAACTTGAGTCTGTAAAGCCCTCTAGTTTTAATTCAGACCCACCATGTTTGCTCACATCCTTAGTGTCGGTTAAGAACTTTAAGATGTTTTCAACGTCTTCACGATGATCTTCTCGAATAATATGACCGTCGACATCGGGTCTCGTATATTTCATTGCATACATGATTGTCACTCATGCGACCTCTCTTTTCGAGTCTCTGTGGGGACTATTAAGAGATACACTCCATAGCTCATCGACATGAGACATCTCTTGGAGTTTGCCATGCTAAACGACTTTAGCATCAAATGAATATCGTTCCTTGGGTTAAGTCGAGCATCCTCTTAAATCTATCTATATAGATTTATATCCCCAATTAAGATACTCTTCCCAAATCATTCATGGAGGAATGTTTAGACAACTTTTATCTTCTTGATTGTAGCATTGGTATGTCATTCCTTTCCGTAGTATATCATCATATAATATTAATATTAGGAATGTCACGGCGCCCAGGTTCATTCGACCCTTTTATACACACTAGAACTCTTACCTCGTATGTAACTCGGGATCATCATCTTCTATGATGCGTACCTCATCATCATCATCTATGATGAATCCATACCTCCTAGGTATCTTGATTACTATTCAGGACTTACAATTGGTTTGTGGTACAATAGGTCTATCTACTGTTCCTCTTATTTGACTTATAGTGTTTTGTGGTTCTTGAACTTTTCAAGATCTATTATCCTCCCACTAGCCCCTTCAATGATAAACGCCTTTATCTTAGAAGGCGTGTGTTTCATGAACAAACACCTTTTGCTAAGTAGGATTATAGAACATATACCCTAAACTTACTTTAGGATGTTCCACAAATCGACACTTGTCAAATCTTATCCCAAGCTTATCCTTTTGAAACCTTTTCACATAAGTTGGAACCCCTTATCTTAACATACTTAAGATTAGGAATCCTCCCTGTCCATAACTTTTATGGAGTCTTGGGCCCGGATTTTGAGGTTACCTTTTCGTAGATATGCAGCCATTTCTAGGACATTATCCCAGAAGGATATTGGAATGTCGGTAAAATCATTATGGACCGCACCATGTCCAACAAGGTACGATTTTTCATTTCAGATACATCAATCAATTATTACGTATCATGAGGTGTCCATTATGAGAAAAACCATTTGAGATGATCTAGAAACTTATTGCACAAACATTTATTCCTTGATCTAATCAAAGAATCTTAATACTTTGCCAATTTGTTTCACTTCTGAATTCTTTGAACCTTTCAAATAATTCACACTTGTATTTCAGCAAATACACACATTCAACTCTTTAAATGATCATCTCCTTTTCTTATACTAGTTTGTTCAATTTGTAAAATATATTTTTTACGTAAGTCAAGTATACAAAATTTATTAAGTAATATTCCAGTTCTATACAAAACATTATTATTATAAATAGAACAACAATTGTTCTTAATTATAATACCAAAGATTTCATTGTCCAACAATAAAATGGAAATAATATTTTTAACAAGAACCTGGAATACAATAACAACTTATTGACTTAATAGATTTGCCGTGAAGCGATCTTAAACTATAAGTTTCTATAGCTAATCTGACAACCTTTACTTCATTTTCCCGCACATAGGATTACTTATATTTGTTTAGCTTTCTATACTGTTTGGTCCCTTCATAAATCTATATTTATGATAACCAAAGTCGGTATCCAATACCCAAGTAGAACCTTGACTTAAAAAATTTATTTTAAAACATGAACAAAATTGTATTGTAACCGAAACTTCACTAAGCTTCTTTGGTTAGCCTCTGCAAGATGCTTCTCATGATTTCTTTCCGGTGTCGGGCTTATTGCAGTGGAAGCAAACTCCTTTGCTATCCATATCAGTTTTGTTCTTATTATCCTTTGTTTATGCCATTCTATTTACCTTCTTTGAATCGTTCTTCTTTTCAGAAGATCCTTTGGCCCCTACCAGTAAGACTTGATCTTTCTTGGTTGGAAAGTGACTCTCAACCTTTTTCAATATGTTAAGCAAATCGGTAGGCGATATCTAGCTTGTTCATATGAAAAATTCACAACAATTGTGAAAGGAGTCCGGGAGTGAGTGCAAGATCAAATCTTGGCTCAACTCTCCATCCATGACAAAATCAGTTGTCCTAATTGATCAATCAAATTGATTATGTTAAGAACTTTTTATCTCATGCTATAGTGCCATTGGCTATTCTAGATCGGAAGAGCTCCTTAGATATCGATATCTATCGGTCCTACTTTCCTCACCATCAACTACTTGATGTGCGGGAGTATAGTAGAAGTATCCATAGTTTCAGTCGACGCCGGCTTGTTACTTTCGTGGATACGAGCATGATGCATTGAGCCAATCTGCATCATCATCTTGCCACTTTAAAAGTAGCAATGTCTTCCTCGGAGGCATTTTCTCGCAACCATTGCGAGGATAGGCGTATATGACATAAGATAGCTTTTCAAATGCATGAGAACTTTTCTCAATTTCCTTAACCAATCCGTTTAATTGATTGCAGTTAATTTAGCATCTAATATGCTTCGCAGTGATAGTAATTTTAGACATTGTAAAATTCTGTAAATGAATTTGTAATTAACAACATTTTAACATATATTCTTTTATTAATTACCAAAATAATTTAGGTCTTATTTTAATTTGGTATCTCCCACTATTTTCTTCAAACTATATTACCCTCACTTATATAGTTCGGTAAAATCTAATTAAAGATTTGCTAGTGAGAATAAGGATCCCATTTCAAATGTATATAGCCTTGTGGTGACACAACAAACTATATATAAATAAATAGGTAGACAACTTTTGTCAATTACATCAACTATGCAACTCCTTGTATTTTGCCTCTTAGATTATTTTGATCAAGTGGTGGCACATCCGAATCAAAATTATCCAAGTTAAGTCCAACCTAGCACTCCATATATTCAAAAAGAAAAATATCATCCTTGTGGTGACACAACAAAAATAATATTGTTCAATTTTCTTTATAAGCATCAAATGTGATAAATTAACATCTTAAATACTTAATACTTGCCTTGTGGTGACACAACAAACTCATATTAAATATTTAATACTCTATTATTTTTATCATGCTAGAAGGCGACGTTCGATATTCCAAATATCTTTGAACGCTTAGGACTTAATATAAAAAATTGAGGGGTTTGTTATTAATTTGTCTCATCTTGTTTAGCGCGCATGCACATATATATATAAAATACGCGTCATATTAATGAACATATCTGAAGCATGTTTGCATAATATATAATATATATATATATATAGCATGCACATATAGAATACTATATTCTACCTGGATTGATTATGGACTTTTATTCTAGTTTGGTTCACTAGAGCCACCAAGTGAACCAAAAGGTCAAACCCTAGGGGTGCAAGAAATAATATTTAAATATAACTATTACATTTAAACCCGGGCTCCATTACAAATGGGTCTTCTAGCGCTCCTTGCTCCTTGATCTCCAATTTTTCAAAATTAATTCTAACTATTCCTATTACAAAACTATTTTAAAATAAATAGAAACCTTGATCGTGATCGAGGGAAGTACATAGGAGGAGATAGAATTTACATTAAGAAAAAATTAGAGAAGGCGAGTCTGCAGACCCCATTTAATAAAACCCATACATTCATGCATCCAACTAAAATAAAATCCAATCATATTGGTCAATAGTCCATAATCAATCCCATTTATTATCATACACATCACCATATGCATCAATAAATAACATTCATCTCATGAATAATAAACATTTAATATATATATCGATATCATTTAATGGGCAAATTTAGTTAGTATAAAATTAATTTTGAATTAAAATAAACTCCTTTATTTCAATCCAAATTTAAATCAAAATAAAACTATTTTATTTTAATTTATCCAATTTTGAATAAAATAAACTATTTTATTTTAATCAAAATTTTTAATCAAAATAAACTCCTTTATTTTAATTAATTATGGAATCCAATTCCATGTAATAAAAAAAAAATCTCTTTAATTAAAATAAACTCTTTTATTTTATTAATTATGAATCCAATTCCATGTAAAAAAAATCTCTTTAATTAAAATAAACTCTTTTATTTTAATTAACTATGGAATCCAATTCCATGTAAAAAAAAAATATTAAAGGAAACACGGATTATCTTTCCTATTCACAAATAAACTCCTTTATTTTGAATAATATGAAATCTTATTTCATATTTAAATAAACTCCTTTATTTAAGGAAATTAGGATTCTCTTTCCTATTCACAAATAAACTCTTTTATTTTGAATAATATGAAATCTATTTCATATCTAAATAAACTCCTTTATTTAAGGAAAGATCAATTTCAACTCCAATTAGTTATCATGGAATCCAATTCCAACTCTAATTAGTTAACATGAAATTCTAATTTTAAAAATTAAAATAAACCTATTATTTTAAAATTAAAATAAATTTTTTATTTTAAAATTAAAATAAACCTTTTATTTTAATTATAAAATTATTTTTGGAGAATATATATATATATATATATATATATATAACTATTATATATATAACTATTATATATATATATATATATATATATATATATATATATATATATATATATATATAATATATATATATATATATATATATATATATATATATATATATGGTAACATGCCCTCGATTTTCGTGCGTAACTTTGAAAGAAAAAAAAAATCAGATTCCTGCTTGATTTCAAAAGGATTACACGGATGTCCTAGAAATTTTGTTACCCACGATTTTTTTTTTTTTTTAAAATGAAGCACATGCATGCTTGATTTCCGTGCAACAACTAACAAGTCCGTAGCTTTCGGTTTGGCATGATTTCCGTGGGTTATTCTTGGACCACGTGATAACATGGCAAACCATCTTAATATCAATCATTTCTCGATTTAAAATGTGCGAAAAAAAAAAACTCGACTTTTATTTTTTTTTTTTTTTTTTTTTTTTATACAATAAAATTATGCCCAATTAAATTGTTCTAAACACATATCAATAAAATATCAAATTAAAATAATTAATAATTTGCATAAAGGTTTGGCTCTGATGCCACTGTTAGGTTTGTAATATTCATGTGCGCAATCAAATTGCACAAATTAAGCGGAAGCGTAGAAAATCAGAGTTTAAAAAAATTTACAAACCATATACCCGGATCATCCTTTATGCACAATTATTAATTATACGAAAAGATAAAGAATAAATCATACCCTTGAAGATCGAGCTTCCTCAGGTACAAGTTCACCTCCAAATCCTTTCGCGTTCAATCTTGAATCCACCGGGTTTGGTTCCTTCCTTTGATCAACGTTAGCCACCCAAATGTTTGGCCTCTAGAGGTGATCCACCAAGGAAGAATAAAATTCAAGAAGATGGGTGTTATGGCTAACCCTAGTTTTCTATCTCTATAGAAAAGGCATACTCCCAACAACTTGGAATTATTACGTACTTTGTTAAAGTCAACAACCCATACCACCCATAATAAGACTCCTCTTATTTATAGATGTGGGCAACCCACCTTAACAATTAAGGAATTGGGTTTTAATTAATTAATTCTTTTAATTAATTAAGCTCCCTAATCTTATTAGGGATAATTAATTAAACTCCTTTAACTAATTTTCCTTCCTAATCCAATTAGGAATAAATGAGAAATACTTATATTAAATTAATTCCTAAACTCTTTTAGAAATTAAAATAATAATAATTGTAATAATATTAATAAGACTCCTCTTATTAATTTATATTTAATATTTCTAAAATATTAAATAATAAATATTAAGCTATTTAATTTATTCTATCACCATAGATTAAATTAAATATACATAACATATTATTACGATTATGCCATTTACTTCTTAAATAATTATTCTTCCTTTTATGGTGTGACCCTTTAGGTTCTCCATATTAAGCAGGTTGTGAATAAATCAATTAGAACAATTCTAATCTTATTTAAATAAATAAATTAAACAATTAATTTATTTAAATAAATAATATTTATTCTACAATAGGGATAAGCCTCCTAGCGATCAACGACTTTCCGGATAATATAGATTTCAACATTAATCATTAAAGAACCTTTGAGTAAATAGTTACCGTACAATTCAATCCTTCCACCATCTGATGTCCCAATTAAATATAAGACATGGAATTCTTGTCAAGTCTTATTTTATTTAATTATATGTATTTTCGATCCTTAAATGCACAACTCAAATAATGCAAATTAGAAACTCCTTTCTAATTTCATTACGCCTTAACCAAGACTCTTTGGGTTGTCATTTATCGAATCACATAGGACATTTCTCTTCTTTATTAGAAGTGGTAGATTCTTTATTGATCATACATTATCTCCATGTACAACTTATTATACCCAAGCATACCCTTTGATATACCCTAAGGGTCTTAAGGAATAAGTCAAAGTATAACTCATCATACACAAGATACTATGATGATCTCAAGTCCAAGGATAACTTGTACTACTATCACTACTGAAATTCCTATTGACAGCAAATAAAACTCCATTAGGTATTCCTTAGCGAGCCACGTTCGATGAACTTATTCTCTAATAAGCACCTACATACTTGCTTTAGTGTCTCCACACAAATGATCATGAGATCAATCATCCTCATCCAATGAGCAAGCAACGTATGTACCCAATCTATCCTGGATTCACTAATCCCCAATTCAAGTAATCCAATGATTAGGAACTATTTTAGTTTTAAGCTTTCTAAGAATTTAGATCTCATTAGAATGATCATCATCATTATTCTAAAAGCATTGCTTAAAACTATGGGTTTATCACATATTATAAAACAGCATCATGTAGATAATTAAAAGCCTTTATTAAATTAATACTTTTTATTAATAAATGAATAAGATTGTTACAAAGTATATGCTTTATCATCAAACATGATTGGCTTGTGTGCATACTACTTTCATCAACATGCCAGAAATGGTAACCACTTCGGTGGTAATCATGGCCAAGGCAATAAGAATGGACATTTCAAGAAGAGGAGATTCAACAATGATGGAAAGACGTCAGCACCAACACCCGTTGTTAAGGAAGGAGAACGACCACCTATCATATGCTTCAAATGCGAAGGGGAGGAACACATCAGTCCAAACTGTGCGCAGCAGTCCAAAAAATGTTATAATTATGGAAGAGAAGGTTACCTAGCTAGATTTTGTCGTACAGGGAAGCCAATTCCAGTTGGAATGGTGACACCAAATGCCGTCCCAGACAAGTCAAACCAGTAGTTCAAGGGAGAGCGTTTGTTGTGACCTCCCAGAAAGCAAGGAACCCGAATGAGGTCATCACGGGTAAGCTTATCATAAACTCTAACAAAGTCTATACCTTATTTGATACCGGTTCTACCCATTCTTTTATTTCTCCAACTTGCGCTCAACATTTAAATTTGACTCCGGAGAAATTAGACTTTGAGTTATCTGTGGAAACTCCATTGGGAGAAACCTTCATTACATCCATTGTGTATAAGTCTTGTTTGGTTCAAATCGGTACTGGCACATTACATATCGATCTTATTTCCTTAAAAATACTTGAATTTGACGTGATTCTAGGGATTGATTGGTTAACTACTCATCATGCAAAAATTGATTGTTTTCGTAAGGTTGTTAGCTTTCATATTCCTAACCAACCTATTATGCGAATTCAAGCAACCAAACCATTAAAATCAATCACTGTCATCTCAAGCCATAAAGCTATTCGTTTATTAAAAAACGGATGTCAAGCTTTCTTAGCTCATGTCACAGATTTAAACAAAAATACTTCAGATTTAAATGATATTTCTATTGTTAATAAATTTCCTGATGTATTCCCTGAAGAAATTCCTGGTTTACCCCTAGAGCGTGAAGTTGAATTTTGTATCGACCTTGAACCTGGTATAAAACCCCTTTCCAAAGCCCCATATCGAATGGCTCCTATTGAACTTCAGGAGTTAAAGACCTAATTGCAAAAATTGTTAGACATCGGTTTCATTCGTCCTAGTACGTCTCCTTGGGGTGCTCCTGTTCTATTCGTGAAGAAGAAAGATGGGATTATGCGACTTTGTATTGATTATCGGGAGTTGAATCATGTCACCATCAAAAATAGGTACCCATTGCCACGTATTGATGACCTGTTTGACCAACTGTAAGGCGCCAAATTCTTTTCAAAGATCGATCTTCATTCCAGATATTATCAGTTAAAGATTATAACCGATGACATTCTAAAGACGGCTTTCAGAACTCAGTACAGGGCATTATGAATTCCTAGTCATGTCTTTTGGATTGACTAATGCTCCTGCTGCCTTCATGGATATGATGAAACGAGTATTCAAAGAATATTTGAATCACTTTATGGTCGTCTTTATTGATGACATCCTCATATATTCCAAAAGCCGTGAAGATCATGAGCAACACTTGAGGCTGATACTCCAAAAGCTTTGTGAAAACAAGCTTTATGTCAAGTTGAAGAAATGCGAGTTTTGGCTTGAGGAAGTAGCATTCCTTGGGCATGTAGTATCAAGTCATGGAATATCTATTGACCCGACAAAGATTGAAGCTATTCAAAGCTGGGAGTAACCTAAATTAGTGATCGAAGTACGTAGCTTTCTCGGCTTAGCTGGTTATTATCGGAGATTCATAGAAGGGTTTTCTCGAATCGCTACTCCATTAACTCAGCTGACTCGGAAAGATACAAAATTTGGTTGGAGCATGGAATGTGAGAAGAGTTTTCAAGAACTCAATAGGAGACTTATTTCAGCACCTGTTCTGATAATACCATATGGCTCGGAGGGATTTGTCATCTATAGTGATGCTTCGGGTAAAAGGTTAGGATGTGTTCTCATGCAATATGGGAAAGTCATAGCCTATGCATCTCAGCAACTCAAAGAATATGAGAGGAATTATCCTACTCATGATCTAGAGTTGGCAGCTGTTGTCTTCGTACTTAAAATTTGGAGGCATTACTTGTATGGGGAGAAAGTGGAGATCTTTACGGATCATAAAAGCTTCAAATATTTCTTTACCGAAAAGGAACTCAACATGTGGCAACGACGTTGGGTTGAACTATTGAAAGATTATGATCATACCATCCAATACCATCCTAAAAAAGCGAACGTGGTAGCTAACGCATTGAGTAGAAGATCATATGCGGGTATGAGTGCGATATTGTCAAGGCAAAAGCCCATTTTATATGACTTGCAAAGGATGGAGATAGAGTTAAAGACTCCAGGGACCAACGTGATGATGGCGAATATACGAGTAGAACCGACTTTAATCGATAAAGTTAAAGCTGCTCAAACTATAGACCTAGAGCTGATGAGTATGAGGAAGAAAGTGCAAGAAGGGGCTATGCCGAAAGCAAGAATCGATGAAGAAGGAATACTTTGAGTCAACTCCAGACTTTGTGTTCCTAACGATCCTGATTTAAAGTATAAAATCATGATGGAGGCACACAACACACCGTTTTCAATCCATCCTAGGAGTACCCAAATGTATCATGATCTTCAACATACATTTTGGTGGAGCAATATGAAGAGAGAGAGATCGAAAAGTTTATCTCAAGGTGTCTAACTTGTCAACGAGTCAAAGCGGAGCATCAAGTATCAAAAGGTCCATTGCAACCACTTGAAATTCCAGAATAGAAGTGGGAGCACATTACCATGGATTTTGTTACTGGTCTTCCCAAGGTTTTTCAAGGCGTAGATGCGATTTGGGTCATTGTTGATAGATTGACCAAGTCGGCTCATTTGTTACCTATACGAGAAACTTATACACTTGAACGTCTTATTCATATGTACATAAACGAGATTATAATATTGCATAGTATGCCAGTATCCATAGTTTCTGATCGAGACCCAAGATTCACTTCAAGATTTTGGGTTAGTTTGTAAAAAGCTATGGGCACGAATTTACGATTTAGTTCGGCTTATCATCCTCAAACGGACGGGCAGTCAGAGAGGAATATTAAAACTCTTGAAGATCTATTAAGACTCTATGTCCTTGACTTCAAGGGAAGTTGGGATAAGTTCTTACCATTGGTGGAGTTTTCCTATAACAACAGTTATCAAGCAAGTATTGACATGACTCCATTCGAGGTGTTGTATGGAAGAAAGTGTCATTCTCCAGTATGCTGGGATGAAGTGGGTGAAGCAACGTTGTTGGGACCGGAGTTGGTATGTATGACTACGGAAAAGATTCAAATGATCCGACAACGTATAAAAACCTCACAAGATCGACAAAAGAGTTATGCTGATCTTCATCGAAAAGACGTAGAATTCAATATTGGAGAACTTGTGTTGTTACGTGTTGCTCCATGGAAAGGAGTTACAAGATTTGGAAAGAGAGGAAAGCTCAATCCTCGATTCATTGGCCCATTTTTAATCCTCGAGCGAGTAGGAATCGTGGCTTTATAGACTACGCTTTTGCTTGAAGTGTGTCTCGTGTTCATAACGTTTTTCACATATCTATGTTACGTAAATGTGTGAAAGACCCAAACCACATTATTGAGTTAGAACCAGACGAAATAGCAGAAGATTTAACGTATGAAGAGGTTCCTGTTAAAATCTTGGATAAGAAAGAACATATTTTACGCTCCAAGGTTATACCTCAAGTCAAAGTTTTATGGAGAAACCACGATGTTGAGGAAATGACCTGGGAGTTAGAATCTGAAATGAAATCAAGGTATCCTCACCTATTCGTCATGCCAGGTATGTACCCTAATTTTGAGGGCCAAATTTCATAAGAAGGAGAGGTTGTAAGACCCCAACTTTTATGAATAAAGATGAATTTTCTATATATATCATTTTTGAATATTAAGGAGTAAATTTGATATAATGTTATAGTTCTGGGTAATATTTATAAATTTTGCAAAGTACGCAAGTTGTTATATAATATTAAATTGGTGGGGAATATTCGTTTTAACGGGGAATATTAAATGCATTGACGACATAATCATTAGTAGACCCCACAATGTAATTATTATCGAATTGAGAAAATGACAAAATATCTTTTTATAAAATAACGGCGAAAGTTTTACCGTTAAGCATTATAATACCCGGTGGTTAAAATACGATGTCTGGCGTTGTTGCAAAGTAGCACGATATTGCACAATATTTTTGAATTATTGATTCTTACGTAAGAAGGGCACTACTCGATAATTATTACGATAATTCTTTCGCTCAATATTTTATTTTATTGATTCAATAATTATTGCGTTGATATTTTATAATATTGTTGTTTCAATAATTGTCATTGCACAGTATTTCCCATTTTCAGATCTATAATTCATATTATTTGAATAATATTATTAGATAGCATTATTGGCAATGTCTAGAAAGTTTTGTCAAAGAGAGGTTTGGTCACCTAATTGCGCGCCAGTAAGGAGAAATCCTTATTGGAAAGCCCCCTCTTTCCTGGGAATGGCCGGGTTGTCATTATTGTGATTCTGTAATATTATTTGTGAATAATTATTTATTGATTTATATGATAAGAAAATATTTATTTTATGTGGACATAAATGATAGATAGGAAAATATTTATTTTATGTGGTTATAAATGAAGGAGTTAATGTTGAGGTGTTTTATCAGTATTTTGTCGGATTTGAGGTATTAAAAATTAAATCGGTGTTCTTAAAACTCTATTGTGTGAGTTATAATTTTGATCCGGCCGTTGGATCGTTGTGATTTTTGGATATGTTATACATATATAAGTTGAGTATATGTCCACAAATTTTGAACCGTTAAAAATTAACGCATAATTTGTTATGAATTTTATGAGGTGTTGAAAATCATTCGTTTGTGGATTTCAAATATTTTCTATTTCGAATTAAGAAAAACTTTCTTCTGGAATGATGTATAGAATTCGATTTCGTGTGGAATGGACATAAAATTCGTATTTTTCTGATAAAAGGACTATTTATTATGAATTATTGAAGTTTTGGAAATTAAAATATTTTTATTAAAAATATGGGTGGGCCCCACTTTTGGTTGTTAGGAAAGGTGGCTGATTTTAGTGGGCCCCACTTGTGGTGGCTAAATTTTTTTCAAATACATGTGCATAGAATTTTTTTTTAATATTATTTTATTAATTATTCTTCTATGGCGTTCTAGCATTTTCCTATAAATAGGGTGCTTAGTTAGAATTAAAAATCACACCAGAATCAGAGAATTCTTCTTCTATAATCTTGAGTGTATTTCTTTAGAGTTCTAGAAAGCTTTGAGTGTAGAAAACAGTGAAATTTTTCTTCAAGAATATCCCCGCTATACCAGTTGGAATACTCTTCTTTTCAAGGTAAGAGATGTTATTTTTGTTCAATATTCTCTTGAAATAATATTTTCTTCCATACTCTGTAGTATGTAAGTAATATTATTTCATTTCAGATTTCGAATTCTATACTCGTTTATTAAAATTTTGGCTTCTATACTCCATGAAATTAGTAGAATATCCTTGATGTTTGCGCTTCATCCAGTATCTTTTTATGGAAATATTATTCTGAGTATTCTTGATAAGTTTTAACTTTTTCATACCAGAGTACTATTCACGGGGTTACTATTCCCGAAGTACTATTCACTCGAGTACTATTCACCCGGGGTACTATTCATGATAAAAATTGATTCGTTTTCAGTCCAAATTATTTTTGGTACAATATTATTCTTGAATTTTACTCCACAAAGCAGTATCATGTTGACAATTTGGACGTTATTGATTTCTGGATAAATTTAATTATAAATCTTTAAAAATTTATCCTTGAACTTGTTTTATTGAATTCTTATATCATTGTCATCATCCTCATGTTTATATTACATTGAAAGTCGTATGTGGCACATGTAGTGCATAGATGGACTTGGTATGATTATGACCGAGGAATTATTCGTTATAATCATGGCCGTAATAATGTTAAAAATGATGAGGTAAAAGTCCTCATTGGCCGTAGTAGTGCATTGATGGACAGTTGTTGGCATGATCATGACCATTGATGAATACACGAATATCCTTGGCCAGTAGTGCATGGATAATTTGTGGTCGTGATACTAATGAATATCCTTGGCCGTAGTGCAGGGATGATGTGGATTATTTATTAAGCTGAGTCTCAGCGATAAAAGTGATGAAAAACCTTTTAAATCATAGAAGATAGTAGATTTTATTCTCTACTTGACTCTTCTAATGGATTGCTTGTTCCGTTGCAGTTAAACTTGATATTTGTTATATTTTGTCAATTTAACACAGTTGAAGGCTAACGATAAATTATTCTGCATTATCTTAGTCATAATATTTCATACTGGGCTAGTTGAGCTCACCCTTTTACTTTCATTATCCTCTTTAGGAAATGAGAACGTAGCCGTGACTAGTCGGGGAACAGAGTGATGGTCCAGATGATAGCATTAGTTGTCCTCATTATTCTATGAAATAGTGTGATAATAATTATATTGAGGACACCATTTGAGTTAAATACTGTCTAGAAGATAATATTCATTTTAAAACACTCAGTTTATGTCTTGTCGTATTTTACACGATAGTTGTATTATTAAGTTGTATTTGAATTTTGTACCATGTATTTGGCGACTCAAGATGGGTGATGTATACCTATTTTGGGGGCGTCACATAGCATTATTGGCAATGTCTAAGGAAGTTCTGTCTAGGAAAGGGGTTTGGACACCTAATTGCGCGCCAATAAGGAGAAATCCTTATCGAAAAGCCCCCTCTTTCCTGGGAACGACCTAGTTGTCATAATTGTGATTCTGTAATATTATTTATGAAAAATTAATTGTTGATTAATATGATAAGGAAATATTTATTTTATGTGGATATAAATGATGGATATATTTATTGTGGTTATAAATGAAGGAATTAATGCTGATGTGTTTTATCAGTATTTTTGTCGGAATAGAGGTGTTGAAAATCGTCCGTATGTGGATTTCGATAATTTTTCGTTTGAAATTTGAAAAAACTTAAATCTACAAAGTTGTAGAGAATTTAATTTCCTATGGAGTGGACATGAAATTCATATTTTTCTGATAAAATGGCTATTTATTGTGAATTATTGAAGTTTCAGAAATAAATATTTTTTTATTAAAAATATGGTGGGCCCCACTTTTGATTGGTAATAAATGTGTTGAAATTTTATTTCAAAAGTGGTTGGCGTGAATAGTTGCAGGTAAAGCCATTAGGTAGAAGGTTAGTCTGCTATGACGTTCTAAGCATTTTCCTATAAATAGGGTGCTTAGTTAGAATTAAAAATCACACCAGAATCATAAGCTTTCCCTCTCTATATTATCGAGCGTATTTTATGAGTATTTAGATACTTTGTGAGTTGTTATTTAGTTCAAGTTTCCTTCAGCCTTATATCTGATATTTCAGTCGGAAGTACCGTTCTTTTGAGGTTAGGGATGTTATTTTCTTCATAATGATGTTATTCTTTCAATATCATTATACCAAAATATGGGTATGGATTTTATTATGGAATTTCTATATTTTGCATGTCAGAGTTACTATTTACGTATACGGCACTATTCATGTATACGACACTATTCACGAATACGACATTATTCAATGAAAAATAAATTTTTTCTTTCTTTGTCCAAGTTGTCTATTATGGTTATTATCTTTGATTGTATCCATGTTTTGATCTTTATTCTTGAATTTTGCTCCACAATTGATTATTGTAAGGTATTTTGAACTTGAATAAAGTAAAGTACGAATCCCTAGTCTTTGATCTTTTATCTCACTGGATTCGTTTTCTTTAAGATATTTTTCATCATCCTCAGTCCTAAATGATGATATTACTGAATATCTTTGGCCTGTAGTATAACGATGAATGATTAACTGATGAATATCTTTGGCCCGTAGTGCAAAGATGAACAAGTGTTAAGATGAACATAACCAACTGGTGATACAAATGACTATCTTTGGCCTGTAGTGCAGAGATGAATATTTGATTCAAGATGTATATTGATTGATGTTACAGGGATAAAATATTAATGATGGACTTTTAAATCTTAGAAGATATAATAGAATTCATTCTCTACTTGACTCTTCTAATGGATTGTTGTTTCTGCTGCAACTGTTGATCTAAAACTTGTTCTCTATTATATTCTATCAGATTTTTCCCTTTTAAAGACTAATGATAATTTGTTATATATTATCTTAGTCATAATATTTTTTACTGGGCTAGTTGAGCTCACCCTTTTTCCTTTTTTGTTCCATTTTCTTCTCGGAAGGTGAGAACATAGCGAGGAACTACTAAATTCGGGTATGGAGTGATGGTTCGGGATAGTTGTTTTAGTAGTCCTCACTATTTTGTAAAATAGTGTATCAATAATTATAATGAGGACTCCTTTTGAGTTTGTATACTGTCTATTAGACAATATTTGTATTCAAACTCACAGTATATGTGTTGTCGTATTTTGCACGACAATTGTATTAATGAAGTTATATTTGTTTCAGTACCATGTATTTGGTGACTCAGAATGGGTGATGTATACCTATTTTGGGGGCGTCACAGTTGGTATCAGAGCTTAGGGATATGGTCTCTGGCGGAGATCGGGGAATAGAACTAGGAGGGGAAAGATGAGTAATCATTCGCTAGTGTGTCATACCTAAGCTTAATTGATTGGTCAGTCGGAGCATATGGTTAATATGTGATATGTTAATTTGTTAATTAACCCTTGTTTTGTGGCATTATTTGAGAATGGCATCTGGAAATATTAACAATGGACTGAATGAGACCGTAGAGACACCTTTAATCACCACCCCAGGGAACGTGTAACATGAAGGCAATATTCCTCCTATAAACAACACTACCAAACAAATGATGAATGATGGGATGTTTAGAAGCTTTTTGCAGTTCATGAAAAACCAGACGAGGGAGACTTGCGTACAAAATACGGGTGGAACTGATAGCAACGCGCGGCTTGTCACAACCAAGCAGTTCAAAGAGTTAGGACCACCAGAATTTGTGGGAAAGCCAGATCCGATTAAGGCAGAAATATGGGTCAAGCAAATTACCAAGGTATTCGATGCCTTGGGATGCATAGAGGAACAGAAGGTTCTATTCGCCACCTTTATGTTCATGCGGTGAGGCGATTCTTGGTGGGAATCATGAAGCATACCCACTTTCTTGCTTTTCAACATGTCTTGGGAAACATTTCAGAAACTGTTTAATTACAAGTACTTTCCTGAAAGTATTCGTCATATTAAGGAGGTAGAGTTTATTAGACTGGAATACAACAACATGATGGTGTCCCAGTACGAGGTGAAGTTCGCAGAGTTATCCAGGTTTACACCTCATTTGGTAGAGAATGAGTAACGAATGACGAGGATGTTTCTGAGAGGTCTAAAACCCGAGATTCAGCAATATCTTATTTCTCATAAATTTTCTTTATATTCGGATGTTGTAAACAGGGCTCAATTATTAGAGCGAGATAATGAGTATGTTCAACCGATGGACCACAACTAGGGTCATACCGGTGGCAACAATCATCGGAGCAATGGCAACCAGCGGGGAGGAAAACATTTGGACAAAAGCGGTAACCACCCTGGTGGTAATCGTGGCCATGATGGTAGAAGAAGCGAGTCCGGGGGAGATTTCAAAAAGAGAAGATACAACAATGATAACGTGAAGACGTCAGGACAAACATTAGCTGTTTCTAGGGGAGGAGAACGAGCACCGGTCATTTGTTATAAATACGGGAAAGAAGGACACATCAGCCCAAATTGTCCACAACAATCCAAGGTGTGTTATAACTATGGAAAGGAAGGTCATATAGCTAGAGATTATCTTATTACGAAACCAAGTTCAACGGAGATGGTGACTCCAAAGGCTATCCCGGACAAGTCAAAGTCGGTGGTTCCTGAAGGGCGTTTATCGTGACTGCCCAAAACGTGAAGAACACGAACGAGGTGATCACGGGTAAGCTAATCATAAACTCTTGTGAAGTTTATACCTTATTAGATATTGGTTCTACCCATTCTTTTATCTCTCCTGCTTGTGCTCAACGTTTGAACTTGACTTCGGAGAAATTAGACCTTGACTTATCTGTTGAGACTCCATTAGGAGAAACTTTCATTACATCTACTATTTATAAATCTTGCTTGATTCAAGTTAGAACCATCACATTACCTGCCGATCTTATTTCTTTGAAAATACTTGCATTTGATGTGATTTTAGGGATTGATTGGTTAACCACTCATCATGCTAAAATTGATTATTTTCGTAAGGTTGTTAGTTTTCATATTCCTAACCAACCTGTTATGCGAATTCACGCAACCAAACCACTAAAGTCAATCACTGTCATATCAAGCCATAGAGCTATTCGTTTATTGAAAAACGGATGTTAAGCTTTCTTAGCCCATGTCACGGACTTGAACAAAAACACGTCATATTTGAATAATATTTTGATTGTTAGTGAATTTCTTGACGTATTTCCTGAAGAACATCTCGGTCTATCCCCAGAACGTGAAGTTGAATTCTTTATTGACCTTGAACCTGGTACAAAGCCCATTTCTAAAACTCCATATCGAATGGCTCCTATTGAACTTCGGGAATTAAAGGTCCAACTACAGGAGTTGTTAGACATCGATTTCATTCGTCCTAGTACATCTCCTTGGGGTGCTCCTATTTTATTTGTAAAGAAGAAAGACAGGAGTATGCAACTTTGTATTGACTATCGAGAATTGAATCATGTCACCATCAAAAATAGGTATCCGCTACTTCACATTGATGACTTGTTCGACCAGTTGCAAGGAGCACAATTCTTTTCAAAGATCGATCTTCATTCTGGATATCATCAGCTGAAGATTAAAATTGAGGATATTCCAAAGACTGCCTTCAGAACTCGGTACGAATATTATGAATTCTTAGTCATGTCTTTTGCATTGACTAATGCTCCTGCTATTTTCATGAATATGATGAACCATTTGTTCAAGGAATATTTTGATCAGTTCGTTGTTGTCTTTATTGATGACATCCTCATCTATTCCGAAAGCTGTGAAGATCATGAGCGCCATTTGAAGCTGGTACTTCAAAGACTTCGTGACAACAAGTTATATGCCAAGCTGAAGAAATACGAGTTCTGGCTTGAGGAAGTAACATTCCTTGGGTATGTGGTGTCAAAACATGTAGCATTATTGGCAATGTCTAGGAATTTCTGTCTTGGAAAGGGGTTTGGTCACCTAATTGCGCGCCAATAAAGAGAAATCCTTAGCGGAAAGCCCCCTCTTTCCTGGGAACGACCTGGCTGTCATAATTGTGATTCTGTAATCTTATTTATGAATAATTAATTATTGATTAATATGATAAGAAAATATTTATTTTTTGTGGATATAAATGATGGATATATTTATTGTGGTTATAAATGAAAAAATTAATGCTGAGGTGTTTTATCAATTTTTGTTGGAATAGAGGTGTTGAAAATCGTCCGTATGTGGATTTCGGTAATTTTTCGTTTGGAATTTGGAAAAACTTAAATCTACAAAGTTGTAGAGAATTTAATTTCCTATGGAGTGGACATGAAATTCGTATTTTTCTGATAAAATGGCTATTTATTATGAATTATTGAAGTTTCAAAAATAAATATTTTTTATTAAAAATATGGTGGGCCCCACTTTTTGTTGGTAATAAATGTGTTGAAATTTTATTTTAAAAGTAGCAGGTAAAGCCATCAGGTAGAAGGTTAGTCTGCTATGGCGTTCTAAGCATTTTCCTATAAATAGGGTGCTTAGTTAGAATTAAAAATCACAGCAGAATCATAAGCTTTCTCTCTCTATATTATCGAGCGTATTTTATGAGTATTTAGATACTTTGTGAGTTGCTATTCAGTGCAAGTTTCCTTCAACCTTATACCTGATATTTCAGCCAGAAGTACTGTTCTTTTGAGGTAAGGGATGTTATTTTTTTCATAATGATGTTATTCTTTCAATATCATTATACCGAAATATGGGTATGAATTTTATTGTGGAATTTCTACCTTTTTTATGTCAGGGTTACTATTCATGTATACGACACTATTCACGAATACGACACTATTCACAGAAATATAAATTTTTTCTTTCTTTTCCAAGTTGTCTATTGTGGTTACTATCGTTGATTGTATCCATGTTTTGATCTTTATTCTTGAATTTTGCTCCACAATTGATTATTATAAGGTATTTTGAACTTGGATAAACTAAAGTACGAATCCCTAGTCTTTGATCTTTTATCTCACTGGATTCATTTTCTTTAAGATATTTTTCATCATCTCAGTCCTAAATGATGATATTATTGAATATCTTTGGTCTGTAGTGCAAAGATGAATGATTAATTGATGAATATCTTTGGCCCGTAGTGCAAAGATGAACAGGTGTTGAGATGAACATGACGAACTGGTGATACAAATGAGTATCTTTGGCCTATAGTGAAAAAGATGAATATTTGATTCAAGATGTATATTGATTGATGTTACATGAATAAAATATTGATGATGAACTTTTAAATCTTAGAAGATAGTAGAATTCATTCTCAACTTGACTCTTCTAATGGATTGTTGTTTCCGCTGCAGTTGTTGATCTAAAACTTGTTGTCTATTATATTCTATCAGATTTTTCCCCGTTAAAGACTAATGATAATTTGTTGTATATTATCTTAGTCATAATATTCTTTACTGGGCTAGTTGAGCTCACCCTTTTCCTTTTTGTTCCATTTTTCTTCTCAGGAGGTGAGAACATAGCAGGAACTAGTCGAGATATGGAGTGATGGTTTAGGATAGTTGTTTTAGTAGTCCTCACTATTTTATAAAATAGTGTATCAATAATTGTAATGAGGACTCCTTTTGAGTTTGTATATTGTCTATTAGACAATATTTGTATTCAAACTCACAGTATATGTATTGTCGTATTTTGCACGATAATTGTATTAATGAAGTTATATTTGTTTCTGTACCATGTATTTGGTGACTTAGAATAGGTGATGTATACCTATTTTGTGGGCGTCACACTAAGGGTTTGCATAAGTTACTAAAATGCCCTTTAAAAAGTATGTAGAAAGTCTAAATTTCCCTTTGTTACATTATTGAAGGTAGCTTGCAATTACTGCCATATTTGGAGTTGGTGAACCTCTAGATATCCCACATGTGACTTATCTCACAGCAATCAGCCATCCAATTCCAGCATATTCATTAAATTATAGTAATATAAGTTTAAAAGTAAGAAAAATCTCTTACTTTCCTTAGCATCCTATCCAACCTTTTCTCTCTCTACAAAATACGAAATCTAGAGTGAGAGAGAGTGAAATAATGAGTCATGATCAGTTCATAGAAAGACAAGAATAGAAAATAAGGATCAGATTCAAGATCAGCATTAGAAAGGTATAAAACCCTAAACTTTCTAGATCTTCAAGATTGTAGTTAATGTTGTTGTTTGTTGGTTGGTTAGATATGTGTTAAATGGTGTCACATAGTGATCTGGGTTGTTGGATCATGGATCCATAACATATAGATGCACGAAATTAAAGATTTCAAAAATCTGGAAAAATAGAAAATTTCGGCCTGACAACGGAATGTCAGGGCCTCTAGATCTCTGTGTATTAGATGTTCTGTGTGTTAGATGTTATAGCTTTGTTCTTTGCTATGAGGAGAGTAGACTGGAAATGGAATCATCTCCATACCAAGTCTAGATCTCCAGATATAAGCGGTCAAAATACGTTGACCGATCACGAAACTATTTTCTGGGCAGCCTAGAAATTCCCAGGTAACTCTAACAAGACATTTACGACCTTTGATCTTGCTACTGTTTATGTTTTAGTCCATGTTAGTGCTTTAATCTTATAGTCTGACATGAGGACTACATGATCATGCCTTTAGATCACTTAGATCCATAACAAGATCAAAGATATTGTGAGTCAAACAAGCGTTGACCGACTGCCTTATGAATTTCTAGAAAACCCAGAATTCTGTCAAAGACAATTTTTGTGGCACACTTTGACCGACCTATATTTCTTATATGAGATGTTGTTTTTTCTATTGTATGTTTTTGTACCTCAATATATGGACTACATGACCGGGTAATTAGATCGCACAGAACAAGCCCATAATTCAAGATTCAAAGACTGGAAAATGGCACCCTAGGTTGTTCTTCATTTCTGGGTAACCCAGAAATGAAAAACAGGTCTGACAAGCTTTTTGATAGAGTATATCTTATTTTTGTGATATGTTTTGGCAATAATTCTTGTTTGTCGTTGGTGCTACATAAGTACTACAACTCTAACACTTTTACAAGCTCGAAAATCAATAAGAACCTAGATCTAATTACGGTCAAACCTGCCACCTTGTTAACTGCTATGAATTTCTGTGTTTGGGCTCAAGAACACAATCAGCGGCGGTTTTGTCGCCTAATGCACCTTTACCGACACTTAAATTCAAAAATTAATTATTTTATTTATTAAATAGGGAAAAATAGTTTTTAATTATTAAAAATACAAAATAAATTCCTAAAATTTATTTTAAAGCCTGAAAATTAGTTTTTAATAATTTTGAATATATTTCATAAATATTTAATATTTTTAGAATATTATTGGTATTTAATTTATTTAATTATATTATTAAATAAATTATTTAAAAATGATTTTAATACATGAAAATCATGAAAATTATATTGTGGTATAAGAAAATATTTTAAGTTATTTTTAATGACTTTTAATATTTTGTGATGAATTTCATTAAATAATTAATATTAATGATAATTAATTTATTTAATAAATATATTAAATAAATTATGAAAAAAAATAATTAATGATTTATAAATCATATAAAAATGATTTAAGTGTTATAAAAATATTTTAAGTTATAAAATATAACTTTTGATATTTTGTCATGAAAATATTAATATTTTAATATTAATAGCAATTATCGAATAATGGATTTAAAGGTTTAAAAATCATATAAATATGATTTTAAGGTATTAAAAAAATACTTTGATATATTATAATATTATGTTAGGATTTTCATTAATATTTAGTATTAAATAAATATTAATGATAAAGGAATTATGTGGTATTTAATTCATATAAATACGTTATTAATGATTGAAAATTCATGATAAATGATAATAATTATTTAAAAATTATTATGAGACTTGGAAAATTATTTTGACTGAAAATAAAATTATCTGAGATAGTTGTTAAGTGTTTAGGCAGATTTTAATTGAACTTAAACTCGAGAATTGTCTGACTAGGATGTCGGGATGTATGAATTGTATCGGTTTCAGTTCAAACTGAAATAGTTTGACTTGATGCTAGGTCTTATGTGCTGTATAAACTGATAGAGTTATGTGTTATGTGTTTAGGTTATTATGTGTTTATAATATTATACCGTGATGATATTATTCTAAGTTGTATATCGATATTATTAATATTAGGTCTTCAGACAAAGCTTATTAAAATTGTGTAACAATAATCGACGGAACATGCAAGTTTTTCTTAACTCGACCTCGAGTTGTATTATTCAAATATACTTATGGTTAATCATTGTTGATTGTCATGTCTAAGAATTATTAAATCGCACTATGTGCATACTGCATGTATTCATCAGGTATGAAAGGCTGATAACCTTCATTACCATTCGGTCCAGATATATATATATATATATATATATATATATATATATATATATATATGTTCAATGTTTGTTCAACTATGTAGAATTTGTTCATGCTTGTGACGCCCCCAAAATAGGTATACATCACCCATTCTGAGTCGCCAAATACATGGTACATAAATCAAATACTAACTTCTTTTATACAATACGACAACAGCGTAGCTTAGAGTTTTTACATGAATATTGTCTCATAGACAGTATTCAAACTCAAATGAAGTCTTCATTACATTTATCATCACACTATTTCATAAAATAGTGAGGACTACTATAGCCACCATCTCGGACCGTCACTCTGTTCCCCAACTAGTCTTAACTATATTCTCATTTCCTGAAGAGAACAATGAAAATAAAGGGTGAGCTCAACTAGCCCAGTAAGAAATATTATGACTAAGATAATACAGAATAAATTATCGTTAGCCTTCAATAGTGCATGTTTAACTGATAAAATACAATAAACATCAAGTTTAACTGCAGCGGAACAAGCAATCCATTAGAAGAGTCAAGTAGAGCATGATATCTACTATCTTCTATGATTTAAAAAGGTTTTTCATCAACATTATCGCTGAGACTCAACTTAATAAATAAACCACATCATCGAATCATCCCTGCACCACGGCTAAGGATATTCATGTAATCATTAATGGTCATGATTATACCGAATAATCCCTGGTTATAATCATACTAACAACTGTCCATCAATGCACTACAGGCCAATGAGGACTTTTACCACATCATTTGTAACATTATGGGTCATGATTATATTGAATGATCTCTGATTATAATCATACCAATAGATAGTACATCTATGCACGTAAGCCACATATGACTTTTATCACAATTTAAGCATGAGGATGACGACAATGATATATGAATTCAATTAAAAGCAAGCAAAGGATAAATATTTAAAGATTTATAATTTAATTTACCCAGAATTCAATATTGTCCAAATTGTCAACATGATACTGCTTTATGGAGTAAATTTCAAGAATAATATTATATCAAAAATGATTTGGACCGAAAAAATCAATTTTTGTCATGAATAGTACTTCAGGTGAATAATACCCAGGTGAATAGTACCCCGTGAATAGTACTTTGGGAATAGTTCCCCGTGAATAGTACTTCAGGAATAGTACCCGTGAATAGTACAGTATAAATAAGTAGTACACATGGACAATAATCCAGCATGAAAAGCTTAAAAATTAACAAGAATGTATAGAAAATATCATTGTGAAACGATACTAGATGAAGCGCAAATTCCAAGGATATTCTACTAATTTCACGGAGTATAGAAGCAATACTTTAACAAATTGAGGGTATAATCAGGAATACGAGACGAAATAATATTACTCACATACTACAGAGTATGGAAGAAAATATTATTCCTTATGAATAATGAAAAAAATAATATCCCTTACCTCAGAAGAAGACTGGATACTGGAATAGTGAAGTAGCAGACTTCTCTTCTTCTTTCTCTCTATAGCTTCTCTCTCTATAATCGTTCTTGTGAGTATTAGTGAATTGGTGAGAATGAAAGAAGAATGAGCTTCTATTTAGGAAAATATAGTTTCGATAATATTACAGTATAATACCTTCATCTTTTCCTTCAATTTTAATTTAGTCATGCAAGTATTATCAATCTTGCACCACCTCCCCTAATAGTACATCTTGTGAATCAATAGTACAATCATGTGAATCAATAGTACAATCATGTGAAAAAGATAAATATAGTATAGTACCTTCATCTATACCTCTATTTTTAATTTAGTCATGCAAGTATTATCAATCTTGCACCACCTCCCCTAATAGTACATGCGTGTGAATCAATAGTACACACATATGAATAAATAGTTATAAGCATGTGAATTAATACCAATTAATTGCTCATTTGTCCGATTAATTACCCGATTGGTCAATATAACCTCCAGACATCCATTATTATCGAAATAGATGTCGATTTTCACTAACACTAATAATCCCAACATAATGAAAATATCAATTTCATCTTTAATCAACATGAACTTATTCATCATTAATATTATAACTCACAATATTTAACAACCAGATCATTCCTGTCCACGTCGGGGATTTTTAGATGTCCCTTTTAGTTACTTGTTCTTTGGTGTTCTCATGTTAGGTGAGATTTATTTGAAAAAACAAGTGAAAAAGGTCTGACATGTATAATGTTGATGATGGACTGTTAAGAGTCACCAGTTGGTTTTTTAAATGGTTGTACCAACACAACCGAGAAAAGGTTTGCACATTGACCCAGTGATGTGACATCATAAACTAAGCGAATTGGTGAAACCGAGATTCATTAGGGTCCGAGGACTTGGTTTTGCAGAGGGAAGGTGTTAGGCACCCCCCGATATCCGTGTTACCATGGTGATCGCCTCTTTTCAAGGAACTATTATCTGAATGTGTATGTGTGTGGGTCAATGTGTTGTTATTTGGAAGTTGTGCGAGGCCTCGTTCGAACCTATATACACAGGGTTTGAATTTACGTAAAAATTCAGTTTTTAGCAAGATATGGCAATGATGTTTTATAAAAGAGGTTTTTTTAAACCCTTGTGCTCAATAGTAATTGAGACCTTTTACACTTCCGTTTTATTAAGTGTTCGGCTTGATTGCTTTAATTTTCGAGATGTGAAACATCTATAAGAAAATAATATACAAAAATAATGACGACTTCCTCGTGGGTATGAAAACCATCTGAGGAAATTCAGACACCGCAGATAAATTTACAAGCTGCTTACAGCTGAAAATGTCTATCACTGGAACCGAATCTAGATTCAATAGACTGAATATGTGATCACGTGATTCCTAGGCTCACATGATGCTGTAATTTGTATAAAAGCAGTAAGCAGGTATATATATATATATATAGTTGTAAATATATATATATACAAACATAATCAACCACCACGAAGCACCTCCATGGGGGATCAGAAAATGTAAATAAAGTTGTAAATGCCATCAACCGCCACGGAGGAAACTCCAGGCGGGATGAAACGTAAATAAAGCTGTAAAAATAATCAACTGCCATGAAGTAAACTCCAGGCAGGACAAAAGCAAATAAACGCTCCAGACCGAAGTCTAGGCTTAATCGAGGTATAACTCGATAATGTTAGTCCATATATATAAATATATATATATATGTATAGACAAACTTGGGCAAACACACGCAACACGACTCTCAACGTGAAGAATGGTGTGTGCAAAGATGAAGAAAAAGGCTTTAAAGTGTGTGAGAAGGCTTACAGTGGGCTGCCAAAGAAGACGTCTATATCTTTAAAGTGATGAACACTCGGCTTCTACTGGTACAAAAGTAGCTATATGTGAACTCACAAGTGTTTAAAATGAGAAAGTACTCAATGTATAGAGAGTACGGAGCAAATTTGACAGGGCTTCCACGCCTTTTTTCTCTTATAAATGGCCACCCAAGCCCTCTATTTATAGAAGAGGGAGCCAGCAGTACTGCGGCTCGACCGACCGAGATGTACTGCTGGCTACCTGGGTTGCCACTGGCTTCACGGGTCACGTCGTCTCAAGATGCGTGCACGTAAACCTTTGTAATGTCCGCTCGAACTTTCAGAATTGTAATCCGGGCATCCGATTGAGGTATGTAGGACCTATTTCAGACCAGTGTTGTTGAGAGTTGCACAGTGGCATGGGATTAGAGGTTTTAAGAAGTCAGGAAGATGGGACGGTGCCCTCCGGTCTTCAAGCTTCAAATTCTATCTGTTACCCTGCATAATAGTCACTCGGGATTGGTTTTCCTTGATTCTTGTGGGACATTGTTGTGTAGAAATGTATGTATTAAATGTTGAGACGACGTGATGTGGCGTCAAGGTGGCGAGATGACGACTTTGCCCCTCACCGGGGTTATCGCCGGCTTGGGCTGATAAAGCAAACGTTGCTTAGAGTTATCACTGAGATTGGACTGCTACAAGTGTTGAAGGTCCTCAGGGTCATCTCTAAGGTATGCCTGTCTTCTCGGTGTTATCTCCGGGTTTGGTACTGAGTGCCTCGGTGTGAGCGCCGAGGTTGAAGCTGATTGCATGTATTTGAAATAAGCATTTCCGGGGTTATCGCTGGAACTACATTCCTTGGGGTTATCTCCAAGGTTGGTAGATGCTACTCCCAATGTTGGGACTGAGACTGGATACCTCGGGGTTATCTCCGAGATTAATCGGTCTTCTCCGGTGGAATTTCCAATTTTGGAACTTCATGCCTCGGGGTTATCTCCGAGGTTGGAACTGTTACTCCTAGTGTGTGTTCTGGGGTTGAGACTGAACTTTCGGTAGTATCCAGACTGGATGTGAGCTGTCTTCCATGGTTATCTCTGAAAGACGAATCTGTACTCCTGTAAAGTTAGTGATATGTGTACAGAAAATTTCGAGTGTCTACAGATGCCCCTCTTTATCATTGGTAGGATAAAGAATCCTAGACACTTGAAATGCAACATGATGCAAAATGTATGATGCATATATGCGGGGTTGTTGCCCAACATGCTGGGGATGATTGCCGGCTCCATGTAGCTTCTATCGAGGATTGACAACGATGACCAGATTGGATGTGTGATCCAAATCTTTTATGATGTTGATGTTGGGGTTGTCACCGAAGTCTTTGATCCTTGATACAGACTTGATTCCGAAGAGGTGTCTCTTATGTGTAAGAGATCTATGGGGATAACGCTTTGCCTGTTTAAGGATGTGGATAACATATTCCATCATCGATCCTCCTTGATGACGTTGACCTTTCCTGGTTTTGTATTGCCATGATATGTCAAGATTCTATTGGATTTACTGCCAACAACATATATTATCAGGGTTGCCTGACCTTCGTTGACGTGTACTTCATCGACGTATGAATCAACGGATGAAAACTTTGTGGGGTAGACTGTCAAGGCTGTTCAACCTTCGCTGATGTGTGAATCAACGATTGATATGTGTTGTAACCCCTCCGAGGGATCCGCTGGGGAATATGAATACCGAAGTATGAAACCATCGAATAGCTTTCGATGCCTCGATGGGTTTACTTGCCATCGGCTGAAATAACGTCAAGGCTGCTTGACCTTCATTGATACGTACATCAATGGATGACAATGCGTGGTGATCCCCGCTGGGGAACTTCTTGATAATGTGTGATTCCCCCGCCGGGGAATGCATTGTAACCCCCGCCAGGGTACTGTTTGGATCATCGCTGATGTGTGTATCAGCGGAACATGCGTTGTAACCCCTGTCAGGGATTGTCTCTTGAATTTGCATTGTGACCCCTGCCGGGGATTTGATTCTCGAGCTTGCGTTGTGACCCCCGCCGTGGAATCTCTTCTTGAGTTTGCATTGTGACCCCCACCGGGGATTTGATTCTCGAGCTTACGTTGTGACCCCCGTCGGGGAGTGTTTGAAAATTAGGGTGACGACCCTGAATTGGCGGCATTGGACCTGCGCAAGGTATTATCGAGCGTGACTTGTAGCATTTGAGATAATCGGCATAGTGTGCCATGTGCTTGGGCGAATACCAATGAGGGATGAGAAGATCAAGATTTGTAAGCTATTCTCATCAATTACGTAGCATTTTTATTCCTGATTTGACCTTCTCAATCTGAGGGAACTCCTTTGCAACTCGAACTGGACCGAGCCGGAGGGGTTGGACCCACATAGGGTGCCGTAGTAGGTATACTTGCTTCAGCTGCAGATGGACCTGCGGCCAACTGTGGATATTAAAGTCCTGCAGGTTACTTTCATAAGTCATTTTCAAGTTACGCCGCGAAGGAAATTTGAGAGCTCTTCTTCAGATCTGCTGAGTTCGGGCGACTTTCTGCAAATTTTGTCACAGTACAAGTGTTCTACACTATCCTGGTAACGTATGCATGTACATTTTTCCAGTTTTTATCCGTTGGAAAATGACTTATCACATTAAATGAATTTAAACACATAGTAGTGATTATGTATGCTCAAATGACTTGATAAAAAATATTCAACATAGGAAATGTTAGTATTAAACCATGCTAAACATAATGATGTGAAAAAATTTGACTTTTGAGACAGTCAAATTGGCACCTTTTTCTGCTATTTCTTATCCTATTTGGGGACACATGAGCAAAAGGTAAAAAGGCAAAGTACTCCTGGTATTGAGGTTAACCTTATGTATTGATGATTTGCATATATTTTGTATATGACTTTGGGCAGGTGTGCTACTGAATGGCCACCTAGTCATGCCTATGTGCATGTGGATAGTCTTATTTACAAAGGGGACTATGGCAAAAATTTTCCAAAATGTAGGCATTTTGTGACGCCCCCAAAATAGGTCCACACGACCCATTCTGAGTCGCCAGATATTGCACTATAAAAATTAAATATAAACTTCATTTATACAACTATTGAATTGTCATGCAGAGTACGACAACAGATAAGCTGTGAGTTTTAAAACAAATATATATAACTCCCGTAGTGCCTTGACCACAAGACTTTACAATGGTACCTTACATAAAGGTACAGTCAATAATTGTTTTAGAAATTAAAATCTTTAGAAAATACTCAAGGAAACCTTCGTACATGGGAGGCCATGCGTCTAGGTTATGATAGATATCATATGTCCATAGAATTATCCTTGGTTGACCCAAAAGTCCTCAAACAAAAATAAGAAGATTACTATCATCTTCTTTCCAATGGTGAGTCTTCTCTTGACATATAATTATCTCTGTTGTCTCCAAGTGAAAATTATATTTCAAATAAACTCCAAGATCTTATAGGTAGTGCTCGTAGATATACTCAGCAAGTGGATGTTCACAACCATGTCTTATGATAACACAAGGCTGTATGTAATTAGACATCTTGTATGATAGCGGCAAAACACCCTTCCAAAGTTGGGTTCACCTCACCCTATTCGGTTCACTAAAATTAAATATCAAATGACGTATACAATATGACACACTTATCTAAAGTTCTCAACAAAATTGTTTCCATACTATTTAGGGAGAACCTCAACAGCTATAGACCACCATTATATTCCCATGTTATCCCCATTTCGATCTTTAACAACTCTTATTACACCGAAAGGAATTGTGAAGCAAAAGGGTGGCCTTGAACTAGCCCAAGAAAGAATATCATGACTAAAGATAATTTACATCATCAATAGCCTTCATCGGTAATAAATCAGAGATTTAGAACATATGGTAAATGATAAAACTTTTCAACCATAGTTGCAGCGGAACGAGCAATCCATTAGAAGAGTCAAATAGACCATCATGTCTATTATCTTCTCCATGTTAAAAGTCCACCAATAATATTTTATCCCTGTAATATCAATCAACAATTCTTGTCCACAATCATATGAATAACTCGTAATCATAATTGTGATTCTAAATTCCTCTTCGCACCCAGGACGAAGATAATTTTCATCACCTACCTTCACCTGAAACATCAAAAATCATGGTTATACCAAATTATAATTCCTGCTCATAATCATACTAATAAATTCATCTTTGCACTACGGCCAAAGATTTACAACTGTATTTTAAAAGAGTCAAGTAGAGCATGATATCTACCATCTTCTACGAATTAAAAGTGTATAATCAATATTTTATCGCTGAGACTCAGCGTAATAAATAATCCACATCATCGAATCATCCCTGCACTACGGCCAAGGATATTCATGTAATCATCAATGGTCATGATTATACCGAATAATCACTGATTATAATTGTGATGCCCCCAAAATAGGTATACATCACCTATTCTGATTCGCCAAATACATGGTACAGAATACAAATACAATCTTTAATATACAACAAGAGAGTGTGAGTTTAATACAAATCATCGCCTTCTAGACAATATCTCACTCTCGAAATAAGTCCTCATTACATTTATTGTCACACTATTTAACGAGAATAGTGAGGACTACTAATACTATCATCTCGTCCATCACTCCGCTTCCCGATTCGTCCCAAATATATTCTCATTTCAAGAGAACAATGAAAGAAAGGGTGAGCTCAACTAGCCCAGTAAGAAATATTATGACTAAGATAATGCAGAATAAATTATCATTAGCCTTCAACCGTGTTAAACTGATAAAATATAACAAACATCAAGTTTAACTGCAGAGGAACAAGCAATCCATTAGAAGAGTCAAGTACAGAATAAAATCTACTATCTTCTATGATTTAAAAGGTTTTTCATGACTTTTATCGCTGGGACTTAGATTAATAAATAATCCACATCATCGAATCACCCCTGCACTACGGCCAAGGATATTCTTTAGTATCACGACCATAAATTATCCATGCACTACGAACCAAGGATATTTGTGTATTCATTAATGGTCATGATCATGCCAACAACTGTTCATTAATGCACTACGGGCCAATGATGACTTTAACCACATCATTTGTAACATTACGGTCATGATTACACCGAATAATCCTCGGTCATAATCATAAAGAAGTCCATCTATGCACTACAGAATGCAGATGACTTTCAACAAAATTTAAACATGAGGATGATGACAATGAAATAAGAATTCAATAAAACAAGTTCAAGAATTAATTTATCCAGAACTAATAACGTCTAAATTGTCAACATGATCTTTGCTTTGTAGAGTAAAATTCAAGAATGCTCGTAAGAATATTTCCAAGAAAAGATCTTTGGATGAAGCGCAAATATCAAGGATATTCCACTAATTTCATGGAGTATAGAAGTCAAAACTTTAACCAACCGAGTATAATAACAAATGGAATAACAAAAGAAATCACCATGCATGCGGTACTTCAGATGTATGTGTTATTCCAACAGATTAATAAATAAATCGGAACCAAGTCGGTAAAATTACGCACCGAGCGGGATGTTCCAACAGAGTAATAAAGATTTAAATCAGTCCCATAAACGCATGCATGTGATATTCCAACAAGAATAATAATAAAGACGGAATATTAGAAGAATGCCACCAAGTATAAGGTAGTCCGCGTATACTGGTTATTCGAGCAGAATAATAAAGAATGGAATAACAGAAGTTCTCTTTATGAATACAAAAGAAATAATACCCCTTACGAGTACAACAAATAATATCCCTTGCCGTAAAAGAAACTGAATATAAGAGTAGGGAAGGAGAAGAATACTTTTCTATAGCTTCCCTATAATTTCTCTCTATCTCTAGAGTTTCATGAATTCCGTAAGAAATAATGAAGGAATGAGCTTCTATTTATAGAAAAATGGACTGCATAGTAACTAACTCATGAAAGGTCGAGATTGATTTACTTTAATCTGACGGTCCATATTTAAAGCAAAATCTTTTAAATAAAATATAATATATTCTATTTATAATCTAATAAAACGAATAACTATATAAAAGATTTTACTATACAAACACTATGCAGAGCCTTATGCAAACACTATATGCATAATAAAATATAATATATTCTAATTATTGTCTAATAAAATAGATAACTTTATAAAAGTATTATGTTTTATATAAAAAGATTTTACTATTAGCCTAATAAAATGAATAACTTTATAAAAGTATTATGTTTTATATAAAAAGCTTTTCTGTTTTATTACATTAATAATACCAATAAAACAAAATGAGTGACTTATCACATAAGCATCAATAATCAATACCGTGTGCTCTTTATGCAACTATGCGTATTCTTTGTACTTTTAACATCGGTGTTTCAACAGCTTAATCTAAAACTTCCGCCGTTATTTTCATAAAGTATTTTTGTCATTTTCCCAATCCGACAATAATTCCGCTAGGGTCCACCAATGATTGTGTTGGTTATTTAATATTCCCCTGTTAAAACGAATATTCCCAGACCAATCGAATATTATATAACAACTTGCGTATTTTGCAAAATTTATAAATATTACCCACAACTATAACATTATATCAAATTCATTCCATAATATTCAAAAATGATATTAATAGAAAATTCATCTTTATTCACAAAAGTTGGGGTCTTACAACCTCCCTTCTTATGAAATTTCAGCCCTCGAAATTAGGGTACGACTGTATGTCAAGAGGTAAGGATACCTTGATTTTATTTGATTCTAACTCCCAAGTCATTTCCTCAACATCGTGGTTTCTCCACAAAACTTTGACTTGAGGTATAACCTTGAGCGTAGAATATGTTCCTTCTTATCCAAGATTTGAACAGAACCTCTTCATACGTCAAATCTTTATTTATTTTGTCCCGGTTCTAACTCAATAATGTGGTTCGGGTCTTACACATATTTACGTAACATGGAAATGTGAAAACGTTATGAACAAAAGACATACTGGCTTAGCGATGGCGAGTCTATAGGCCACGCTTCCTATTCGATCGAGGATTAAAATGGGTAGATGAATCGAGGATTAAGCTTTCTCTCTTTCCAAATCTCGTAACTCCTTTCCATGGAGCAACACGTAATAACACACATGATCTCCTATATCGAATTCCACGTTCTTTCGATGAAGATCGAAGTGAATCTTGGGTCTCGATCGTTATTTGGATCGTTATGAATCTTTTCGTAGGCATACCATGCGCAACAACATACAATCTTGTTTATGTACTTTCTTCCATACAACGCCTCAAATGGAGCGTTCAATACTGTATAAGTTTCTCGAACTACACCAATTGTAAGATAAGAAGTCATGGACACAGAGCTTAATAGATCTTCAAGAGTCAATAATCATCTCCGATCAACAATGACCCAGGATGATCGCATCTATACCTTGAGAAACCTTAGGAATAACCCAAAATCGTAAGTGAAATCTATCTTGGCATACCATCTTGATCTTACAATCTTGTAATGTGCTCCCACTTCCACTTTATAATTTCAAGTGAGCGGACTTGGTTCTATCAATGACCCACCTTTACCTGGTACTTGATGCTCAGCTTTAACTCGTAATGTGCTCCCACACTTTAGAATTAGACACCTTGAGACCTTTAAGGTACTTGATGAACTATCTCTCTCTTGAGATAAACAGAGCTATCTCTCTCTTCATATTGCTCCACCAAAATGTATGAATTTAATATCATGATACATTTGGTACTCCCAGATGGATTGCAAATCTGTGTCAGTTATGCGCCTCATCATGATTTTATACTTTAAATCGTGGTCGTTAGAAACACAAAGTCTGGAGTTGAATCAAGTATTCCTTCTTCATCGATTCTTGCTTCCGTATAGCACCTTCTTGCACTTTCTTCCTCATACGAATCACTTCCGTGTCTCAGAGCTTGAGTAGCTTTAACTTTATCAATTAAAGCCAGTTCTACTCGTATATTCGCCATAATCACATGGGTCCATGGAGTCTTTAACTCTATCTCCATCCTTTGCAAGTCACACAAAATGGGCCTTTGTGTTGACAATATCGCACTTCGTTTTGCATATGATCTTCTACTCAATGCGCCGCGACTACCACGCTCGCTTTTCGAGGATGGTATTGGATGGTATGATCATAATCTTTCAATAGCCTCAAGCCAACGTCGTTGTCGCATGTTGAGTTCCTTTTGAGTGAAGAAATATTTGAGGCTTTTATGATCCGTAAAGATCTCCACCTTCTCCCTATACAAGTAATGCCTCCAAATTTTAAGTGCGAAGACAACATCTGCTAACTCTAGGTCGTGAGTAGGATAATTCCTCTCATATTCTTTGAGTTGTCTTGAGTCATAGGCTATGACTTTCCCATGTTGTAAGAGAACACATCCCAACCCTTTACCCGAAACATCACTGTAGATGACAAATCCTCTCGAGTAGGATGGTATTGTCGAACAGTCTTTGAAATGAGTCTCCTCTTGAGTTCTTGAAAACTCTTCTCACATTCTTCGCTCCAACCGAACTTTGTATCTTCCTGAGTCAGTTGAGTTAATGGAGTAGCTATTCGAGAAAATCCTTCCACGAATCTCCGATAATAACCAGCTAAGCCGAGAAAGCTACGTACTTTGGTCACGTATTTAGGTTGCTCCCAGCTTTGAATTGCTTCAATCTTTGCCGGGTCAACTGATACTCCATGACTTGATACTACGTGCCCAAGGAATGCTACTTCCTCAAGCCAGAACTCACATTTCTTTAACTTGGCATAAAGTTTGTATTCACGAAGCTTTTGGAGTGTCAGCCTCAAGTGTTGCTCATGATTTTCACGGCTTTTGGAATAAATAAGGATGTCAACAATAAAGACGACCACAAAGTGATCTAAATATTCCTTGAATACTCGTTTCATCATATCCATGAAGGCAGCAGGAGCATTAGTCAATCCAAAGGACATGACTAGGAATTCATAATGCCCATACCAAGTTCTAAAAGTTATCTTTGGAATGTCATCAGTTCTAATCTTCATTTGGTGATATCCGGAACGACGATCAATCTTTGAAAAGAATTTGGCTCCTTGCAACTGGTCAAACAGGTCATCAATACGTGGCAATGGGTACCTATTTTTGATGGTGACATGATTCAACTCCCGATAATCAATACAAAGTCGCATACTCCCATCTTTTTTTTCACGAATAGAACAGAGCACCCCAAGGAGAAGTACTAGGGACCGAATAAAGCCAATGTCTAACAATTCCTGCGGTTGGGTCTTTAACTCCACGAAGTTCAATAGAGCTATTCGATATGGGGCTTTGGAAATGGGTTTTGTATCGGGTTCAAGGTCGATACAAAATTCAATTTCACGCTCTGGGGGTAGGCCATGAAGTTCTTCAGGGAATACGTCAGGAAATTTATTAACAATAGAAATATCATTCAAAACTGACGTATTTTTGTTTAGATCTGTGACGTGGGCTAAGAAAGCTTGACATCCGTTTTTCAATAAACGAATAGCTTTATGGCTTGAGATGACCGTGATTGATTTTAATGGTTTGGTCGCTTGAATTCGCATAATAGGTTGATTAGGAATATGAAAGCTAACAACCTTACGAAAATAATCAATTTTTGCATGATGAGTAGTTAACCAATCAATCCCTAGAATCACGTCAAATGCAAGTATTTTCAATGAAATAAGATCGACAGGTAATGTGAGGGAACCGATTTGAACCAAACAAAACTTATAAACAACGGATGTAATGAAGGTTTCTCCCAACGGAGTTTCCACAGATAAGTCAAAGTCTAATTTCTTTGGAGTCAAATTTAATCGTTGAGCACAAGTAGGAGAAATAAAAGAATGGGTAGAATCGGTATCAAATAAAGTATAGACTTCACTAGAGTTTATGATAAGCTTACCCATGATGACCTCATTCGGGTTCCTTGCTTTCTGGGAGGTCACAACAAACGCTTTCCCTTGCACTACCGGCTTTGACTTTTCTGGGACGGCCTTTGCTGCCTCCATCCTAGCTGAACTTGTCTTTGGTGAACGACAAAATTAGGCTAAGTGACCTTCTCTTCCATAATTATAACATGCTTTGGGCGATCGCTGCTTTTGGTGATGTGTCCCTCCCTCCGCATTTGAAGCATATGATAGGTGGTCGCTTCTCCTTCCTTAACAACGGGTCTTTGGTCTTTGACATCTTTCCATCATTATTGAATCTTTTCTTCTTGAAATGTCCATTTTATTGCTTTGGCCACGATTACCACCGTGGTTACCATTTCGCCTTTGTTGATTCCTCAACGCTTGTTGTCACCGCTTCAATGATCGCTCTCGCCGGTATTATCATTTTGCTTACCGCTTCTTTTTTGTTTAGGTTGACTCGTTATCGCTCTCCACTAACTGAGCCCTATTTACAACATCTGAATACAAACACAGTTTATGAGAAATAAGATGTTGACGTATCTCCAGCTTCAAACCTCTTAAAAACATCCGCGTTATTCTCTCTTCATTATCCACCAAGTGGGACGCAAACCGGGACAACTCGGCAAACTTTACTACGTATTGCGACACGATCATATTATTCTGTTCCAACTTTATGAACTCCACCTCCTTCATGTGACGAATACTTTCGGGAAAGTACTTGTCGTTGAATAGTTCTTGGAACTTCTCCCAAGACATTTTTAGTGCGGCAGGTTGAGTACGCTTTACCGATTCTGTAAGACCCCAACTTATTATTAATGAAATTTAATTTTCTCTATTTATTATTTTGAAATAGTAAGGGTTGATTTGATTAATGTGGATAGTTATGGGTAAAATACACAAATATTTCAAAATAAGCAAGTGGTTATAAAATATTCATTGTTGTTGTCGGGAATATTCGTTTGGTCGTGGAATATTCTTGTTGTTTGGGAATATTCGTGCGACAGTAGCGATCTTTTGTGGGCCCCATAACTTGAAAGCGATTGGATGAAGAAAAGCGATAAATATAAGTTGTTTAAAAATAATCTAACAGAGTTGTTATCGTTAATCTTTGTTAAAATACTCTTATGGGTTAAAACGCAAAAGATTACACGGTATTGCACCAATTATTGATTCTTACGTGAAGAAGGCACTACTCAATAATGGTTACGATAATTCTTTATTCGAAGATTTTATTGATTTAATAATTGCTGCGTTGATATTTTATATTGTTGTTGTTTCAATAATTGTCATTACATAGTATTTTCATTATCGAAGTAATAATTCATATTATCCTCGAATAATATTATTAGATAACATTATTGGCAATGTCTAGAAAGTTCGCATCTAAGGAGAGGTTTGGTCACCTAATTGCAAGGCGCCAAGAAGGAGAAATTCTTATTGAAAGCCCCTCTTCCCAGGAACCGCACAGTTGTCGATATTGTGATTCTGTAATATTATTTGTGAATAATTAATTATTGATTCATATGATGAGAAAAATATTGATTTTATGTGGATATAGATGGAGAAAATTTTAATGTGACAATTGTTGAAAATTGAAATTTTATCTTTTTCTCGATAAAATAATTCATTTAAATATATTATTATATTTTAATAATATAATAATGGTGATATTTTTACAACGAATGTGGGATATATGAGTATACGAGGAGGAAGAGTATTTTATTGCAATAAATGTTTAAAACATGTTAAACATGTCGGTGGACCCCATTTACTGACTGAAATTTTATTATAGCCTATAAAATCGCTCGTTTGTGGATTTCGGTCAATTTCTATTTGGAATTTGGGAAAACTTTCTTCTGAAAAGTTGTAGAGAATTGAATTTCCTATAAAAAGTTGCAAGATTCGAATTTTCTGATAAAAGGGCTATTTGTACCCTAATTTCAAGGACGAAATTTCATAAGAAGGGGAGGTTGTAAGACCCCAACTTTTATGAATAAAGAATAATTTTCTCGAAATATATTTTTGAATATTATGGTGTGGATTTGATATAATGTTATAGTTGTGGGTAATATTTACAAATTTTGTAAAGTAAGCAAGTGGTTATATAATATTCGATTGGTCGGGGAATATTTGTTTTAACGAGAGAATATTAGTGCGACGACACAATCATTGGTGGACCCCTATTAACTATTGTTGTCGTAGTTAGAAAACGACAAAAATATATTTCTATAAAAACAACGGTGGAGGTGTTACCGTTAAAAGCCGCTTGAACTACCCTAAGAGTAAAGAAATGCTGAATGTCTGGCGTAGTTGCGTAGTAGCACTGCGGTATTAATTATTAATGCTTACGTGAGAAGTCACTCGCTTATTCTCAATTATTATTACGATAATTGATGCATCATATCTCTCGTATTATTGATTCAATTATTATTACTGATTATCATCGCATAATATGTTATATTATTAAATCAATAATTGAGACGACAAAGTTATTCATATTATTATTTGCAATATTGACAATGTCTAGAAGTTCTGTCAGGGAGAGGTTTGGTCACCTAATTGCGCGCCAATAAGGAGAAATCCTTATCGGAAAGCCCCCTCTTTCCTGGGAATGACCTGGTTGTTAAATATTGTGAATTATAATATTAATGATGAATAAGTTCGTGTTGAATAAAGATGAATTTTATAGTTCCATTGTGTTGGACTTATTTGTGTTAGTATAATTGATGTCTGGAGGTTATAATGTTCAATCGGGTATTCGGGACACTTTTTGTGTCGGAGTACTATTCATGAGTTACTATTCACGAGTTACTATTCATGAGTAACTATTCACGAGTTACTATTTATGAGTTACTATTCATGAGTTACTATTCACAAGTTACTATTCACGGGGTACTATTCACCCGTAAGATATATTTCTTTTCGGTCTAAATCATTTTTGGGTACAATATTATTCCATGAGGAGATG
Source organism: Panax quinquefolius (assembly GCA_020205615.1). Lineage (NCBI taxonomy): Eukaryota > Viridiplantae > Streptophyta > Magnoliopsida > Apiales > Araliaceae > Panax > Panax quinquefolius. Next base: position 122,351,459 of record CM035172.1, on the reverse strand, counting down.
TGCTAATTTTTCAGACCGCTGGTGGAAAGTTATAATAGTAAATCAATATGGATCGATGGTTTAAAGTTTTAATAGTAAATCAGTATGGACCGTTGCTTTAAGTTTTAATAGTAAACCAATATGGACCGTCCGTTTAAAAGTAAATCAATCTGGATCGTTCATGAATTAGTTACTATTCAGTCCATTCTCCTATAAATAGAAGTTCATTCCTTCATTATTTCTTACGAATTTACTAAAACTCTAGAGAGAGAAACTATAGAGAGAAAGAAGAAGAGTATTCTGCTACTTCACTACTCCAATATCTAGTTTCTTCTAAGGTAGGGGATATTATTTGTTGTACTCGTAAAGGGTATTTTTTTCTTATTCATGAAGAGAACTTCTCATATTCCATTCTTTATTATTCTATTGGAATAACCTGTATACGCGGGATACCCTATACTTGGTGAAATTCTTTTGTTATTCCATTCTTATTATTCTGTTGGAATAACCTGTTTATGCGAAGTACTGCATACATGGTGAAATTCTTCTAATATTCCGTTCTTTATTATTCTGTCGGAATATCCTCACCATGCTCATGCATTTACGCCGGGACTGGTTCCATTATTTATTATTCGCTGAATATATCCATGCATGCGTTCTACTTGGACTGGTTCCATTATTTATTATTACATTGGGAATAACTTTTCTGCATGCGCGATCTATCGCACGCATAGTGAATCCTTTCATTATTCCATTCTTTATTATTACATTGAATAACTTTGTCTATGTGGATTACCACATGTATGGTTAATGATCCTTCGTATTCATTCCTTATTAAATTGTGGAAATGATCTGTCTACGTGGATTACCGCATGGCGAAAAATCTATTTGCGCTTCATATATTCTATTATACTCAGTTGGTTAAAGCTTCGGCTTCTATACTCCATGAAATTAGTGCAATATCCTTGATATTTGCGCTTCATCCAGTATCTTTTTATGGAAATATTCTTCTGAGCATTCTTGAATTTTACTCCACAAAGAAGTATCATGTTGACAATTTGGACGTTATTGAGTTCAGGATAAATTAACTTATAAATCTTTAAAATTTATTCTTGAACTTGTTTTATTGAATTGTCATCATCCTCATGCTTATATTATGTTAAAAGTCATCTTTGGCTTACGTGCATAGATGGACTTGATATGATTATGACCAGAAATTATTCGGTATAATCATGACTGTAATGTGAGGAATGATGTGGTAAAAGTCCTCATTGGCCTGTAGTTCATTGGTGGACAGTTATTGGTATGATTATGACCAGAGATTATTCGATATAGTCATGACCATTGATGATTACATGAATATCCTTGGCCGTAGAGTAGGGATGATTCGATTTTATTTATTAAGCTGAGTCTCAGCGATAAAGTTGATGAAAAACTTTTTAAATCATATAAGATAGTAGATTTTATACTTTACTTGACTCTTCTAATGGATTGCTTGATCCGCTGCAGTTAAACTTGTTGTCTATTATAATATTCTATCAGTTTAACATTATTGAAGGCTAATGATAATTTATTCTGCATTATCTTAGTCATAATATTTCTTACTGGGCTAGTTGAGCTCACCCTTTCTTTCACTGTTCTCTTTAGGAAATGAGAACGTAGCTGGGACTAGTCGGGAAATAGAGTGATGGTCCTAGATGGTGCATTAGTAGGCCTCACTATTCTATGAAATAGTGTGATAATAAATGTAATGAGGACTCCATTGAGTGTGGATATTGTCTAGATGACAATATTTGTATTAAAACTCACAGCCTATGTTTTGTCATATTTTACACGACTGTTGTATAATTAAGTTGTATTTGTATCCAGTACCTTGTGTCTGACGACCCAAAATGGGTGATGTATACCTGCTTTGGGGGCATCACACATGACAATGTGTTCCTGATCAGATAGTTGAGTATGATGGTCAGATCGTGGAGTCTGTTGGTGATACTGCCTCGGAGGAGGACTCCGTGAAGATTGAGTTGAGAATGTGCCTCTGCCTCTACCTCTACCTTTGCCTTGATCTCCTTTCCCTTTATTCTCCCCCTTTATGTCAGCATCAAGGGTTCGAATGTCTTCTGAGAGGCGAGTCACTCCTTGGACAAGCTCGTTGAGTTGACTTTGGGTTTGATCAATGTCCTATTTATTCTCTTTGATTAGAGTATCATATCGAGCTTCCCTTTGTTTGAGGATGGCTAGAACATCGTCAGTCTGCTGTCCTTGGCTTACATAAAATTTTTGGAATTCTTTTACGGCAGTTTTCAGATTGATGATGCTTTCCAACATAAGCTTATTTTGAGTCTCTTTAGTCATCTGTAAGACGAGAACATCATCCCGATGTCTTTTAGCTGCTTGAAAGTGTATCTGATCCTGGTCATTTATGCTCTTCACCATTTCTTTTATGATCTCCTTGAGCTTCTTTGTGAGCTCAGAGCTTAGGGTGCTGGGGAGAGCATTGGCAGCCGTGATCATTTTAGTCAGTCTTAGTTGAATGAGTTCTGTGTGAGCTTCAAGACTATCATCTATATCCTTAATCACTTTCTTTGACACTTCGAATAACTCAGATTTGGTGGGCAGATCTGAAAGGAGTTCACTGAGTTGTGGAATGTGCGGAGGAGAGGGTGTACTCTTGTTTTGATCTTGCAAGGATTAGAGGGCAAGATTAAGGTTGAAGTATTCATTTGTGGATGAAGAGGAAATATCTGATGGAGGGGCGTGTGTTTGAGTGTCTGGAGTAGGTGGCTCTACGATTTGACCGTGGGACTCTACGATGGGGCTAAAGTCAGTAATCGTAGAGATGAGGGGAGTTGGGATCAATATGAAGTTGGGCATATTTGGTTCATCAGTTATAGAATTTTTGAATTCTGCAAGTGGGAATTGACTTAGTGGATTGAGGACCACTTCCAACCAGCTTGGAAATTCATAAAAATGGCTGAAAAAAGATAGTGGATAGTGATTAACTCTGAATAAGATTGGGATAGATAATACCTCATGCACAATTCTTGAAGAGGGACCATTTGTGATTAGCTATTTCGCAAAGTTGAAGTTGTCTGGAAATCCATGAGCTAGCACAGAGATGGCTGGATATTCTTTGAAGCTCCAAAACATGTAATCCCAGGAGTTTAGAATTTGAGCTTGATGAAAAGGCATCATGGGTAGATAGGAGAACAGCTGCTCGTAGTTAGCTTTCCTATACCCATCACAGCCCATAACTATGATTTCGACCTCATCATCTTCGTCCACTTCTCTATCTTCATTCAAGGATACCACTACATCAATGACTTCTTTTTGTTCTTGCTCTGGTTCTCTCTCATTTTCTATAGGAGCAGCTTCTTCTGTCATGGGGATATCATGAGGCTCCCCCTTAACATGATCATCCATTTGTATTTCCAGTGGCTCCCCCTCAGCTCGTGTACTTTCTAGGGTGAGAGATTCATGTAGCTCCCCCTCAGCTGGAGCATTCTCTATAGTGAGAACTTGAGGTGGCTCCTCCTCAGCTTGAACAGTGTTCTTATGTCTTGCTTCAGATAGCCCCTTCCCAGTGGCTATCTTTTGGTCTTCCTTTTTGAGTACTCCTTCATTGATAAGGATTATTTTTTAACCAATTTTTGTCTAGGTTTTCTAGGCTGAGCCACAACCTCAGGACTTTCTTTAGCTTAGCTCTATCCTGTTGATCAACCAGAATATCTGGTGCAGCAACTTCCTTGGTCAAGGTGTTCAGTCTGGTCTCTACGATCGGTAGAGACTCTACGATCAAAGAGACAGATGGCCTCTTGGACTTGTGACTGATTTTGTTCTTCTTTAGCAGCTGTGATATGGTAGATATGTCTTTATCTGCCTCAACCTACTATTCTTTTCTTCTTAGGATCCTTAGAGTTTCAATGTCAAAAGACTCTACAGGTATATCGGTGGTTGATCCCTGGGGTTCTTCTGCCATTCTGGCCTTTAGCTTTCTCTTGCCCTTGCTTTTTTTGACCAGGGCAGTGGGTTCTTCCTTATTAGTTTCTTCTTCATCTTCTTCAGTCTCCTTGACCACAAACATGTTTCCAGGAATCGCCGACTACTTTGCATCAACAGTCCTACCACTGGACTCAGACATCATTCGTACATTCTCAGTTGGATTCCTTTCCAAGTTCTGGAACAGTTGCTGGGTCATTCGTCTGTTCGGATTGATTGATTCTCCTTCATCGTCCCCTATCTTATCACCCAAAGTAGATTATAGGATGATACTGATGAATCGCCTGTAGAGCATCTTTCCAGAGCTCTTTAACTTCTTCGAGCTGAGAATCCACTTCCCAATCCATTCAAGCAGCAGGGCTCCATAGTTAAGTTGTATCCCACAACTGATGGCTATCATGAGCTTGAGCTGCACTTCGTTTACAGAATCGTGGCCTGAGCTCTTATAGCATATGCATTTTCCAACAATGTTTGCCAAAAATTCGTACCTCTGAGGAAACTTATTCTTCTTGTATCCTTTGACAGTGGGGAATTTCTTGTGATGCATCCTTTTAAGTCCTTTATGGAAATTGATGCCATCTATAAACGAAAACCCTTCAGATTTGAAACCTAGGGCTAGGTTGATGTCCTCAGCCTTTAGCTTGATTTCCACGTCCTTGACCCTTGTCATGATGACTTCATTCTCGAACGCCCCATTCTTGTAGAATTCTTTTATTAGCTTCGCGTAGATCCATATGCTCGTACCCAGAGCGTCTTCGAGACCAGCCTTCTTTATTAGTGTCAGAGTTTTGTGAAATTTGGGTTCAACTATTTTGAATTCATCGAAGCAGAGTCTGTAGCCAGAGATGATGTTGGAGGCTGCCATTGATTTCTTTGCAAGGAGTATGGTTGTTTGAGCTTTCTTAAGAGTTAGGGTTTCTGCTTGTAGAGAGAAAGAGAAAAATAAGCTTTTTGAACTTATGATTTCAAAAAGGTGTTTTCAAACTGTACTTGTAACTTCCCTCTCTCCATTTTGCTTAGTGAGGCAGGTGTTGAATTCTGCTTGCCTCTACGAATCTGATTGAGGAGGATTGTACTGATTTGCCCTTAGCTCTTTCTGAGCTAATGTGTCCTTAGGGAGGACTACGATCGTTGAGGTAGCCTTTGTGATTATTTAGTTTACTCTACGTTCGTCTATTCAGCAATCATCGAGTCTGAACTGCAATCGTCGAGTAAGAACTGCAGTCGTCGTGTCTGCTTAGCAATCGTCGTGTCTGAACTCCGATCGTCGAGTCTGCCCGGATCCTTGTGATGAACTTTTGACTTAGCATTCTTCTCGGTTTAAGGTAACTCAGGAAGGGCCAACCTCATAGAGTGAATCAAGGGTTAGGTTTGTTCCTGAGGCGCTTATCAGAGAGATTGCTTTGTTTTGAACTTTATCATCACAGGATGCTCCTTTGTTTTGTTGATGGGGCTCTGCCATCGATGAGTCTGCACTGCGATCGTTGAGTATGCACTACGATCATTGTCTTTCATGTCACTACAGCTCTACGATCATGGACTTCCTTTGATCATGTCTACGATTTCAAACATAGCCTTTATATCTGTACGGTTAGCACCAACTAGAGCAGATTTTTCATGGTTGTAAGTTAAGCATGCCTAGCTCACTTATTAACTTGTTAAACCTGGATTCATCTAAAGGGTTTGTAAAGACATCAGCAAGTTTATTTTCATTAGGGATATATTGTAAAGATATGGTTCCATTTTGCACATGATCCCTAATGAAATGATACCTTATTTCTATATGCTTAGTCCTAGAATGCATGATAGGATTATGGGTTATTGCTATGGCACTTGTGTTATCACAGTGAATAGGTATGGATTTGAATTCAAACCCATAATCTGCTAGCTAATTTTTCATCCATAGGATCTCGAGCCTTGCAAAGAAATTGCCAAAGATAATGTATTCAAACTTTGCAGTTGAGGTAGATACTGAGTTTTGCTTCTCGCTAAACCAGGACACAACTCTGTTTCCTAGCAACTGACAGGTGCCACTGGTACTCTTTCTATCTATTTAGCAGCCTGGAAAATCAGCATATGTGTATCCTGTTAGTTCAAATGAGGACTCATTGGGATACCAAAGCCCCAAGTGAGGTGTGCCCTTGAGGTACCTAAAAATCCTCTTTACAACAGTTAAATGTTTTTCCTTGGGATTAGCCTGAAATCTAGCACATATGCATGTTGCAAACATTATGTCTGGTCTACTGGCAGTTAGATATAGAAGAGAGCCTATCATACGTCTGTATTGAGTTATATCAATATTTTTAACTTTTTCATCTTTGTCAAGCTTGGTTGTAGGAGCAATTGGGGTTTTCATGGGAGAGGCTGATTCCATGTCATACTTCTTAAGTAAGTATTTAATGTACTTGGCTTGGTTTATGAAGATTCCTTCCTCAGTCTGCTTTACTTGCAGTCCAAGAAAGAAGTTCAGCTCACCCATTATGCTCATTTCAAACTTGCTCTGCATAAACTTGGAGAATCTCTTACATAACTTTTCATCAGTAGAACCACAAATAATATCATCAACATATATTTGAACCAATAAGACTTTGTCTTTATGCTTTCTAAAAAATAATGTGGTATCTACTCTACCTCTAGTGAACCCATTTTCAATAAGAAAGTTAGTCAGTGTTTCATACCATGCTCTAGGTGCTTGTTTAAGACCATATAAGGATTTATCTAATCTATAAACATAATTAGAAAGAGATGCATTGATGAAACCTGGAGGTTGCTCTACGTAGACTTCTTCTTGAAGTTCACAATTCAGGAATGTACTTTTGACATCCATTTGAAAGACCTTGAATTTCATGTGAGCAGCAAAGGTAATGAATATTCTGATGGCTTCTAGTCTGGCAACAGGTGCAAATGTCTCATCGTAGTCAATGCCTTCTTCTTGAGAGTAGCCCTTGGCCTCTAGTCTTGCCTTATTCCTAGTTATTACTCCATCTTCATCCATCTTGTTTCTGAAGACCCACTTGGTTCCAATGACAGGATGACTTTTTGGTCTTGGTACCAATCTCCATACTTTGCTTCTTTTAAACTGATTAATTTCTTCCTGCATAGCTTCTATCCAGTTGGAGTCTTCCATAGCATCCTCTATCTTCTTAGGTTCCATTTGTGACAGGAAGCTTAGATAAAAACATTCATTTTAGGTGGTAGCTCTTGTTTTGACTCTTGCACTCGGATCTCCAATGATTAAGTCTTGAGTGTGATCTTTTGCCCATCTATTTCCTGTTGGGACATCTGTCCTGATGCCTTCTTGTCTGAGGTCTTCAAGATCTATTTCTGCTTCTTGGTGTAGAGATTCGTTGTCTTTCATAGGCCTCTCTATGATCTCATTTCCTTGCTCAACGATTTCACTATCTGGAACTACGATCGTTGTGTTGAGCTTGACAACCTCGTTCGTTGTATCCGAACTATCGGTCGTGGTGTCTTGAAGCACTGTTTTGTCTAAGTCTGTCTCATCAAAGATGATGTGAATCGAGACTTCAACACTCAGTGTCTTCTTGTTAAACACTCTGTAGGCCTTACTATCTGTGGCATATCCAAGAAATATTCCTTCGTCTGACTTGGGTTGAAACTTTGTCAAATACTGCTTTCCATTGTTAAGAATGTAGCATGCACAGACGAATACATAAAAGTAGCTGACACTTGGCTTTCTTCCTTTCCACAGTTCGTAGGGAGTCTTCTTAATCGTAGAGTGTATGAGTGATCTATTCTGAGTGTAGCATGCAGTGTTGACAGCTTCTACCCAGAAGTATTCAGGCAGATGGGCTGCTGCTAATAGAGTTCTTCCAGCCTCTATCAACATCCTGTTCTTTCTCTCAGCTACTCCATTATGTTGAGGAGTTCGTGGAGCTAAAAGTTATGACTGATGCCATTGTCTGTGCAGAACTGGTCCATTTCTAAGAAGTCGAATTCTCTGCCATGATCACTCCTTATAGCCTTGATTTTCTCCCCTTTTCTTTTTCATCACTAGCTTGAACATCTTGATCAGTTGGGAGCTTGTTTCATCCTTTGAGGCTAGAAAGAACACCCATATGAATCTGGTGTAGTCGTTGACTATGACCAGTGAGTATCTCTTCCCTCCGAGGCTCGTTGTTGGAATTGGCTCAAATAGATCCATGTGGAGCAACTGTAGGGGCTTGTCAATTAAGTTGGCAGTTTTGCTCTTGAATGAGCTTCTGGTCTACTTTCCAAGCTGACAGGCATTGCATGACCTTTCTTTAATGAAACTGAACTTGGGTTATCCTGCAACTAGATCTTTTGAGGCTAGTTTGGACATGCTCTTGAAGTTGAGATGAGACAGTCTTCGATGCTATAACCAGCTCATTTCTTCAGATGCTTTAGCCAGAAAGCATATTGTCTCGTTTGAGCTTAGTTGATCAAGATTTACTGTATAGACATTTTCTTCTCTTGTTCTGGTTAGCTTTACAGTAGATGTCTTCAAGTCTCTGACTTAACATTGATTGTTCAGGAATGTTACTTGATGTCCCTTATTGCAGAGTTGGCTAATGCTCAGAAGATTGTGTTGTAGTCCTTCCATATAGACCACTCTACTGAAGGACACTGCACTATTTCCAGTTGAGCCGTATCCTCTTGTCTTTCCAGAGCCGTTGTCTCCAAAGATGACTGAGGGACCTTCCTTCTCTATATAGTTAAACAGAAGGGCTTTGTTCCCAGTCATGTGCCTTGAGCATCCACTGTCCAGATACCAGGTTATGATCGTGGAGCTCTTTTCCTGAGGTAACATTAAACTTTCATTTTGGTACCCATACTTGTATGGGTCCTACTTTGTTAGTACCCTTGGGGACCCAAATCTGCTTGATTTTGGGTTTCACATGCATGGAATTATAATAGCACTTTGCAGCCTTGTGACCAACTTTATAGCACATAAAACAACTAATATGATGCATGCTTGTGTGTGTGTGAGAGTTCTTCCTCCATTTGGACTTTTGTGAATCTTTAGTCATCCTTCTATTAAGCTGATTTTCCTTCTTCCATGTGTCCTTGTGTTTCATAATTTGTGAGGAGTGTACCTTACCTGTACTGTACCTTTCCAGTTGGTTCGTAGAGTTGGTCTTACTCGACTCTACGATCCTTCGAGGTTGGTGAGTAGTGGCTGGGTTACTCTTCTCTTTTCTAAAACCCAGGCCATCATGAGATCCCTTATTCCTTGGAATATGGATTGAATCAGTAAAGCAGGGTTTGACAGGCTCATCCTTCTGTGAGGATTTCACAAATACAATGCCTCTACTAAAACTTAAAGCATTACTGATGTTGGTTTTCTTTACCTTTTCCACACATGACTCTGAGGTAGATTCCCCAAAGCCTAAACATGTTCTATGAGAGACACTTCTCTGGCTAGAGATCAGGGAGTCCATAGATGAAGAGGATTTATTCCATGTAGAGATTGTCTTTTCTAGTTCCTCAATTTTAGAGGTTAAACTTGACTCTCTTTGTGCATTGAGCTCATTGGTTTGTTTTAAGAGCTTATTCTCTATTTCAAACTTGGAGAGAGTCAGTACTTAGAAGGGATGTTTCCAGTTCTTCTTGAACTTTCTCTTTCTCCTTTTGAAGAAGTGAATTGTCCTTAGACAGAACTCTAAACCATTAATGCAAATCAGATGTTATGCCATGCAGTGCGGTTCTTAAATCATCAATGTCTACATCAGGAGAGTTGAAGTCAAATACCTCATCTATACTTACTTCATGTATGTTGGAGTTCTGTTTGTCCTTTGCATTCTTGGCCATTAGGTAAAGATTTGTCATTTGAGGATCTTCATCATCTCTAGATTCAGGAGTTGAGTCATTGTCTGAGTCACTCCACGATCCTCCAGCTACAAGGCCTTTGTCTCTCTTCTGAGGCCTTTTGTTGCCTTTGTATTCTTTCTTTGGATGTGATTTGTTCTTTAGTTCTTCTCTAAGAGGTTTGTTGCAGTTGGCAATGAAATGGTCAGGTTTCTTGCAATTATAGCATAGATCATTCATTTGCTCCTGGATGTTGTAGTTGTTGACTTTCTTTGGCTTGCTGATTTTTCCTTGACGCATGAAACTTCTGAGTCTTTTCACCAATATTACAAAGTCCTCATCATCATCTTCATCATAGTCAGAGTCAATTTCAGTGTTGACCTTGGAGGTGCTTTCAGTTGCTTTGAGAGCAACACCCTTATCCTCTTTCTTCCTTCAGATAGAGTTTCTGCTCGTTGAGTCAGCTCCAGTTCGTATGTGAGAAGGTTTCTATATAACTGTTGAACAGTCATCTCATGGAGATTCTTTGACTCTCTAATAGAAGTGATTTTGGCATCCCACTTGCTTGGTAAGGCTCACATGAACTTTATGATTAGATCTTTGTTCGAATAGATATTTCCATAGGCTCGTAGAGAGTTGAGCAGAATGTTGAATCTTTTGTAGGTGGCAGTGACGTTTTCTCCTTGAACGTGTGCAAACATTTCGTATTGTTGTGTCAGGAGAAATTGTTTGTTTTCTCTGACTTCTTTTATTCCTTCATACATGATGAGCAGTGCTTCCCAAACCTCATTGGCTATTTTGTTGTTGACCACATTTTCGAACAGATCATATTCTAGAGATTGAAACAAAATGTTCTTAGCCTTTTTGTCGAGTTGAACAGCTCTCTTCTCGTTGTCAGTCCATTCTCCTTTGACGTTGATCTGTATTTTGTTTGGGTCGTCTGTGATTGGTGCAAGCTTTGTAGGAACGTAGGGCCCATTTTGAACAGTTTTAAATAGATCTTCATCTATTGAATCCATGTATGCTTGCATCCGAACTTTCCAGTTGGCGAATTTATCTTTGTTGCACATAGGTGGCTTGCTGCCTCCTCCAGTCTTTGATTCGCTTAGTAAGTGTGCCATTGGATCTACTTAAGCTTTGTAGGCTACATAATAGAACCTGCTCTGATACCAATTGTTAGTTCCCTGAGGCACAATAGTTATCTAGAAGGGGGGGTTGAATAGATATTTGAAATTCTTTTCGAAATACTTTGTTAGTTTTGTTAACGATTTAAACACAGCGGAATTATGATTTGTTTAATCTCCCCTTTTAGAAATAGTGAGTTAATGAGAGTGAGTTAGTTATAACACTTAAGGCATTTATAGAAGTTATAGCAAGAATGTAAGAGACACGGCAGTTTTAAGTGGTTTAGAGCACTTAAAGCTCCTATTCCACTCTTCTACTCCTTGAGTAAGAAATCCACTAAGGATGTCTTTAACACTTTCTGAATCTCACAGATTCCTTCTAGACCAACAGTCTAGGCACTTCTCAGTTCACTCTTGAACCCTTCAAGTCCAACAGACTTGGTTCTTCACAGTTCACTTAGAACTCTTCAAGTCCTTCCGACTTGGAACTCTTACTTCAGTTGATTGGTAGTTGTTGAGTTCTTGATTGGTGCTACTCAGTTGCCATTAAGCACTTGTTCGAAAGAACTGAGTAGCTGAGCAAGCTTTCACTTTTCCTCAGATCGTAGAGTTGAGCGTTGAGTGTACTTCAGTGTATTTTTCAATGCTTGCTTTCTTATCTCATCTATATATGTTTTACATATATGTGATCCTAGAAATCTATCCGTTGAAGCCATTCGTTGAAGCATTAAATGTGTTTGACATTTCTGAACTTTGATGGAGACTTTTCTGCACACCTTCTAAATTGCATTCTGGCCCACTGACACAGCAGACTGCTTTCTCACCTAACACCTGAAAAGGTGTTTTCCTCTATCCTATAATCCTTTCCTTAGCTTCTTCATTACGTTTCTTTTGTCGTATACTAAGGATATCTTTTGTGCCGTTGGGACTGGTGAGGACTTCAACGTTTAAAACCCATTCCATATTTGTTGGAATTTGTCTTCAAACAAAAAGGTAAGGCTCGATGCTTCTAACACAAGGCAAATGATACTCAATGATTCAGATCATGGTGTCTTGTCACCTTGGTGCTTGATCTGATGTTATCAAATGAGAACACTATAATTTCTCTCAAAGACTTGCACACTACGATCTTCACTTACTTGTCTTTCAGGCTCTACGTTTTCGAGAGCACTCTACGACCTCTGGGTGGGCTCGACAAACATTGGGACCACTCTACGATTTACAGAGAGGCCCTTCAAGGCAGGCACACTACGGTCTTTGATGCTCCATGATTCTGCCTTGGCTTCTGCAAGCTCGATAGACTCAGATCTTATTGATGCCTATCTATTACATTTCAAGATGTAGATTAACCTAACATCTTTGATCTCTTCATCTATACATTCGTTTATAGAATGACAAACATTAAAAGCTTAGATCAACCTAACAAATTTTATCTATCACTAAGTCCTTGTACATATATTCCTTAAACATATAATCATGATCATTTACTTTAAACATCAAATAAAAATATGCACTCTCCCAACATTTTGTACTTAGCAGCTTGACGTGGTCCTCTTTGCATTCTGCATAGAGTCTAGTCCACCTCTTCTCTGGTGCGGCTGATCTTCATACTGTTCATCCCATCTTCTTCCGATGTCAGCTGTGCACCATCACCATTTAGGTTTGCTAAGTCTTTGAGCTTTTGGTAGACTTCATCTGGCACTTAGCATTCTATGAACCCTTCTTGAATGGTATGCATACATGGTTCTGCATCTATTCTGTTTTAGCTTTTGGTTCATGGTGATTCGTAAAGTGGCTCTCTAGATCTTCTTTGTGCTCTGCCACTTTTCTGATTACTATCTTCTTGGCCTTCTCAGCTCTCAGCTTAGCTGCCATCTTCAGTGGCATTCTCATCCTTATTGAGTGAAGCTTTAGTCTGGTCAAGTCCTTCTTCAAATCTGCTTCACTTCTACCTTCGTAGTCTCACTTTCCATCGAGACTTGTTCATTCGGATTACGGTGGAACTCGTAGAGTCAACAATATAGCATTCCAACAACTCAACGATTCTTCAACTTAGCAACTCTTGATCTTTGAAACTCTAACTGATATATACTCCTCCATAATCTTCCCGTTAGAATATAGTCATTGGGAGCTATTTAAATTGCTTTGTAGATCTTAAGTTATTTGGTGCAGACTGCAGATGTGACATGACATCTCCTTTTTCTCTTTTCTGACACTGCAGTCTACTATTTCACCTAATTTTCCAGAGATGTCACTTTGGTGTGTCAGGCAGGTAGTCATCTTTATTTATTCTTTCTGATTCCTCGATCAGAACATCATAAATTGTCCTTTTGCATCGATGCACTCAATTAGCAACGTTTGAATATCAGTCTTCAGACTAAACTGTTGCCAATGCTTCAATCTTGAGATGACTGAACTCTACGATTCTGCTGCAGATGTTCTTAGACTATATCGTAGTGTGTCTTGTTTCACCTACCCCGTCAGAGATGTCACTTTTATGCCTCGGCAGGTAGTCGACTTTATTTCCTCCTTCTAATTTCTCGATCAGAGGTTGTCCTTTTGTATCGATGCTCTCAATAAGCTCTGTTCGAATATCAATCTTCAGATTGAACCATTGCCAATGCTTCAATCTACAGTTAACCCAACTCTACGATTCTGATGCATAACTTCTTGGACCTGATCGTAGTGTCTAGTTGACAGGTAGAGACAACACTACGATCTTGAAGAGTGTTGATTGGATCTTCAATGTAGAACACCTCTTCCTTCTCTTGTGCAGTGCTTCAATACTTCTGTTTGCCTCGACTGCTCTCAGATACTGATGGCTTTACTCATTTTTCTGGCCCCTTCTGAATAGCAAGACACTTCATATTTGTGGCATGTCCAGCTCGCTTTCTCCTTGTGATCTCCCATTCACTTATCATCAATGGACTGACCTAATGCTTAATCACTTTAGCCTTGTTCTTCAGAGGCTGACCAGTATCTTTGTCTACACTCCATCAGTTCCTTCTTTGTTTGGCAAACACTACGATCCTGGTTATTTTCAAGATCGTCGTCTTCTATTTACTTGATAGCTACTGCACATGTTGAATTTCCTTAGCAGTTACTGAAGTCTTCTTCTGATCAACTTGTGGAAGACTTCATCTCGAGTGGCTTCACAACTCAATCTAGATGTTGATTGAGTTGGTGCTTAGATCTTTTGTTAGCTTATATGTCATTCGTTGAGTATTCTCTTGTTTCCTTTAGGTGGGATGTATCTTTGCAGTACCAACCAGAGGCTTCATTCCTTTGGATATTCTGGCAGTGCTCATTTGTTGAGAATCTTGTTTGCTCTACGATTCTGCCTTGGCTTTGTGAGCACATCTGTTGAGGTTTTAGTTCTGCACACTACGACTCCGAGATCAGATCTTGACACTCTACGAATTTTGTGACGCCCCCAAAATAGGTATACATCACCCATTCTGAGTCGCCAAATACATGGCACAGAAACAAATACAACTTCATTAATACAATTTTCGTGCAAAATACGACAACACGTATACTGTGAGTTTAAATACAAATATTGTCTAATAGACAGTATTCAAACTCAAAATGAGTCCTCATTACAATTATTGATACACTATTTATTATTGTGAATAATAAAGTGTTAATTTGATATAACACTTTGGTTATGGGTGAAATGTGCAAATTTTGCAAAATAAGCAAGTGGTTATAAAATATTCATTGTGTCGGGGAATATTCGTTTGGTCGTGGAATAATTTTTCTATCGGGGAATATTAGTACTGTAAGACCCCAACTTTTTGAATAAAGATTAAATTTTCTCGAAATATATTTTTGAATATTATGGTGTGGATTTGATATAATGTTATAGTTGTAGGTAATATTTACAAATTTTGCAAAGTACGCAAGTTGTTATATAATATTCGATTAGTCGGAGAATATTCGTTTTAACAGGGAATATTCGTACAACGGCACAATCATTGGTGGACCCCACAAACGGAATTATTGTCGGATTGAGAAAACGACAAAAATACTTTATGAAAATAACGGCGGAAGTTTTACCGTTAACTGTTGAAACACCCGTTGTTAAAAGTATGAATAATCTGGCGTGGTTGCGTAGTAGCACACGGTATTGATTATTGATGCTTACGTGAGAAGTCACTCGGTTATACTCAATTATTATTACGATAATTCTGCATCATATCTATCATATTATGGATTCAATTATGGTCAGTATCATCTGCATATAATGTTTTTATTAAATCAATACTTGAGATGACAAAGTTATTCATATTATAAATTACAATATTTACAATGTCTAGAAGTTACATCGAGGAGAGGTTTGGTCACCTAATTGTGCGCCATAGGGAGAAATCCTTATTGAAAGCCCTCTTCTGGAAACGACACGGTTGATAAATATTGTGAGTTATAATATTAATAATGAATGTTGTTCGGAGTTGAATTTGGAGACGCGGACGTGATATTTGAGTCCTAACGCACGAAATTAGTAAAAATAGTCTATAAACACAAAAATTTTTCTTTGATTCACTATTTGGTCAAAAAATTCAACGATTAACTTTTTCTAGAAAAGTCAAACTTTGAAATTTCAAAATTTATATTTTGATAAAAATAGTTTCATTATATTGGAATTGTTTGTGTTTGTGAAAATCGACATTTATTCCGATGATAATTGATGTCTAGGGGTTATATTGATAATCGGGTAATTTATCGGATAAATGAGCAATTAATTGCTACTAATTCACATGTTTATATAACTATTTGTTCACATATGTGTACTATTGAATCACATTATTTACTATTAGGGGAGTTGGTGCAAGATTGATAATACTTGCATGACTAAATTAAAAATGGAAGTATAGATGGAGGTACTATATCTTTGAAATTATTATTTTCACATGATTATACTATTGATTCACATGATTGAACTATTAATTCACATTATTTACTATTAGGGGAGTTGGTGCAAGATTGATAATACTTGCAGGACTAAATTATAAATGAAAGAAAAGTTGGAGGTATTATACTGTAATTTTCGAGCCCCAAAACGTGTAATTATCGAAACTATATTTTTCTATAAATAGAAGCTCATTCTTCCTTCATTTCTCACCAATTCACAAAAGCTTTAGAGCGATTTTTATAGAGAGAAAGAAGAAGAGAAATCTTCTACTCACTATTCCAGTATCCAGTTTTTCCAAGGTAGGGAATATTATTTATTATACTTGTAGGGAGTATTATTTCTTTCTTATCTATGAAGAGAACTTCTGTTATTCCATTCTTTATTATTCTGTTGGAATAACCTGTATACGCGGGCTACCCTATACTTGGTGAAATTCTTCTTTTATTCCATTCTTTATCATTCTGTTGGAACATCACATGTGTATGCTTACGCTTGGACCGGTTCCATTATTTATAATTCATTGGAACATCCTGCATGCATGCGTTCTCACATGGACACGGTTCCGCTTTTATTATTATGTTGGAATATCACATGCATGACGCTTTCTGTGGGACCTTCGATTCCGCTCTTTATTATTTTGTTGGAATATCCTCATCTGCATGCGTTTCTGGGACTGAATTCCGTAATTTATTATTACATTGGAATAACTTTTGTCTGCATGCGGTCTATCTCATGCCTAGTGATTTCTTTTGTTATTCCATTCCTTGTTATACTCAGTTGGTTAAAGTTTTAACTTCTATACTCCATGAAATTAGTGGAATATCCTTGATATTTGCGCTTCATCCAGTATCTTTTCATAGAAATATTCTTCTGAGCATTCTTGAATTTTACTCTACAAAGCAGTATCATGTTGACAATTTGGACATTATTAGTTCATGTATAAATTAATTCTTGAACTTGTTTTATTAAATTCTTATATCATTGTCATCATCCTCATGTTTATATTTTGTTGAAAGTCATCTGTGGCCTATAGTGCATAGATGGACTTGGTATGATTATGACCGAGGATTATTCGATTGTAATCATGGTAGTAATGTTACAAATGATGTGGTAAAAGTCCTCATTGGCCCGTAGTGCATTGATGGACAGTTGTTAGCATGATCATGACCATTAATGAATACACAAATATTCTTGGCCCGTAGTGCATGGATAATTGTGGTCGTGATACTTAAGAATATCCTTGGCCATAGTGCAGGGGTGATTCGATGATGTGGATTATTTATTAAGCTGAGTCCCAGCGATAAAAGTGATGAAAAACCTTTTAAATCATAAAAGATAGTAGATTTTATTCTCTACTTGACTCTTTTAATGGATTGCTTGTTCCGCTGCAGTTAAACATGATGGTTGTTATATTGTATCAGTTTAACACTGTTGAAGGCTAACGATAATATATTCTGCATTATCTTAGTCATAATATTTTCTACTGGGCTAGTTGAGCTCACCCTTTTACTTTTATTGTTCTCTTGAGAAATGAGAACGTAATGAGGACTAGTCGAGGAACGGAGTGAACCGAGATGATAGCATTAGTAGTCCTCATTATTACGTGAAATAGTGTAATAATAATTGTAATAAGGACTCCTTTTGAGTTTGTATAATCTCTAGTAGACAATATTTATATTCAAACTCACGGTTTATGTTTTGTCGTATTGCATACCTACACTGACGATTTGTATTATTAAGTTGTATTTGAATTTATGTACCATGGAAGTGGCGACCCAAGATGGGTGACGATACCTAATTTTGGGGGCGTCACGGTTGGTATCAAAGCTTAGGGATATGATTCACGGCTAAGATGTGAGACAAGAACTAGGAGGGAGAGAGACGGGAATTCCTTCGCTAGTATGACCTACCTAAGTTTATTTGGTATTTGATTGGTCAGTCAGAGTATAGTGATAATATATTGCATGTCAATTAACCCTTGTTTTGTGGCAGTGTTTGAAAATGGCATCCGAGAATGTTGAGAACATCAATGGAGCACAGGAGACCGGTGAGTCTCCACAGATCAATAACCAGGACAACGTGCATCAGGAAGGCAACAATCCATATGCAAACAACTACACTAACCAAATGATGAACGATGGAATATTCCGAGGCTTCATGCAATTCATGCAACATCAGGTGAGAGTGGTTCCTGTTCAAAATACAGGTGTAAACACAGGAAACTCTCGAACGGTCACCGCTAAACAGATCAAGGAGCTGGGACCACCTGAGTTTATTGAAGAGCCTAAACCACTTAAGGCGGAAGCATGGATAAAGCAGATCACCAAGATATTTGATGTCTTGGGATGCTCCGAGGAGCAAAAGGTTCCTTCGTCACCTTCATGTTGCGTGAAGAGGCAGATTACTAGTGGGAATCTGTACCTAACGCATTCAAGATGTCTTGGGAGAAGTTCCAAGAGCTATTCAATCACAAGTACTTTCCCAAAAGTATTCGTCACATGAAAGAGGTGGAGTTTATCAAGTTGGAACAAAATAATATGGCCGTGTGTCGCAACACGAGGGCTAAATTTGCGAGTTATCCCTATTTGCATCCCATTTGGTCGATAATGAGGAGCGAATGACATGAATGTTCTTAAGAGGTTTGAAACCGGAGATACGTCAATATCTTATTTCTCATAAACTGTGTTTGTACTCAGATGTTGTAAATAGGGCTCAGTTATTGGAGCGCGGTAATGAGTCAACGCAACCAAGGGAAAGCAGCCGACAGCATGAAAATACCAGTGGTAACAGTCATCGAAACGGTGACAACAAGCGTGGAGGGAATCAACATGCCAGAAATGGTAACCACTTCGGTGGTAATCATGGCCAAGATAGTAAAAATGGACATTTCAAGAAAAGGAGATTCAATAATGATGGAAAGACATCAGCACCAGCAACCGTGGTTAAGGAAGGAGAACGACCACCTATCATATGCTTCAAATGCGGAGGGGAGGGATATATCAGTCCAAACTGCGCGATGCCATCCAAAGCGTGCTATAATTGTGGAAGAGAAGGTCACCTAGCCCGATTTTGTCGTTCACCGAAGACAAGTTCAGCTAGGATGGAGGCACTAAAGGCCGTCCCAGAAAAGTCAAAGCCGGTAGTGCAAGGGAGAGCATTTGTTATGACCTCCGAGAAAGCGAGGAACCCGAACGAGGTCATCACGGGTAAGCTTATCATAAACTCTAGCAAAGTCTATACCTTATTTGATACCGGTTCTACCCATTCTTTTATTTCTCCTACTTGCGCTCAACGATTAAATTTGACTCCGGAGAAATTAGACTTTGACTTATCTGTTGAAACTCCATTAGGAGAAATCTTCATTACATCCACTGTTTATAAGTCTTGCTTGATTCAAATCGGTAACCGCACGTTTACCTGTCGATCTTATCTCCTTAAAAATACTTGCATTTGACGTGATTCTAGGGATTGATTGGTTAACTACTCATCATGCTAAAATTGATTCTTTTCGTAAGGTTGTTAGCTTTCATATTCCTAATAAACCTAATATGCGAATTCAAGTGACCAAACCATTAAAATCAATCACGGTCATCTCAAGCCACAAAGCTATTCGTTTATTGAAAAAGCGGATGTCAAGCTTTCTTAGCTCATGTCACAGATTTAAACAAAATACGCCGATTTGAAGGATATTTCTATTGTTAATAAATTTCTGACTTATTCCTGAAAAAACTTCTGGCCTACCCCCAGAGGCGTGAAGTTGAATTTTGTATCGACCTTGAACCCGGTACAAAACCCATTTCAAAGCCCCATGTCGAATGGCTCCTATTGACTTCGAGGAGTTAAAGACCCAATTGCGAGAAATTGTTAGACATTGGTTTCATTCGTCCTAGTACGTCTCCTTGGGGTGCACCTGTTCTATTCGTGAAGAAGAAAGATAGGAGTATATTGATTATCGAGAGTTGAATCATGTCACCATCAAAAATAGGTACCCATTGCCACGTATTGATGACATGTTTGATCGATTCATAAGGAGCACAATTTTTTCAAAGATCGATCTTCGCTTACGGATATCATCGGTGAAGGTTAAAATTGAGGATATTCCAAAGATCGCCTTGAGAACTTCGATGCGGGCATTATGAATTCTTAGTCATGTCTTTTGGATTGACTAATGCTCCTCTTTGCCTTCATGGATATGATGAACCGAGTATTCAAGGAATATTTGGATCACTTTGTGGTCGTCTTTATTGATGACATCCTTATTTATTCCAAAAACCGTGAAGATCATGAGCAACACTTGAGGCTGATACTCCAAATGCTTCGTGAATATAAGCTTTATGCCAAGTTAAAGAAATGCGAGTTCTGGCTTGAGGAAGTAGCATTCCTTGGGCACGTAGTATCAAGTCATGGAATATCCGTTGACCCGGCAAAGATTGAAGCTATTCAAAGCTGGGAGAAACCCAAATTAGTGACCGAAGTACGTAGCTTTCTCGGTTTAGCTAGTTATTATAGGAGATTCGTGGAAGGATTTTGTTGAATCGCTACTCCATTAACTCAGCTGACTCGAAAAGATACAAAGTTCGGTTGGAGCGAGGAATGTGAGAAGAGTTTTCAAGAACTCAAAAGGAGACTCATTTCAAAGACTGTTACGACAATACCATCGTGTTCGGAGGATTTTTCATCTCTGATGATGCTTCGGGCAAAGGGTTAGGATGTGTTCTCATGCAACATGGGAAAGTCATAGCCTATGCCTCAAGACAACTCAAAGAATATGAGAGAAATTATCCTACTCATGATCTAGAGTTGGCAGCTGTTGTTTTCGCACTTAAAATTTGGAGGCATTACTTGTATGGAGAGAAAGTGGAGATCTTTACGGATCATAAAAGCCTCAAATATTTCTTCACTCAAAAGGAACTCAACATGCGACAACGACGTTGGCATGAACTGTTGAAAGATTATGATCATACCATCCAATACCATCCTGGAAAAGGGAACGTGGTAGCTGACGCATTGAGTAGAAGATCATATGCGGGTACGAGTGCAATATTCACAACACAAAAGCCCATTTTGTGTGACTTGCAAAGGATGGAGATAGAGTTAAAGACTCCAAGGACCCATGTTATGATGGCGAATATACGAGTAAAATCGACTTTAATTGATTAAGTTAAAGTTGCTCAAGTTACAGATCCGAAGCTGATGCGTATGAGGAAGAAAGTGCAAGAAGGTACTATGCCGGAAGCAAGAATCGATGAAGAAGGAATACTTCGAGTCAACTCCAGACTTTGTGTTCCTAACGACCCTGATTTAAAGTATAAAATCATGATGGAGGCGCACAACACACCGTTTTCAATCCATCTCAGGGAGTACCAAAATGTATCGTGATCTTCGACGTACATTTTGGTGGAGCAATATGAAGAGAGAGAGATAGCGAGTTTATCTCAAGGTGTTTAACTTGTCAACGAGTCAAGCGGAGCATCAAGTACCAAAAGGTCCATTACAACCACTTGAAATTCCAGTATGGAAGTGGGAACACATTACTATGGATTTACGTTCTTTGGTCTTCCCAAGGTTTCTCAAGGCATAGATGCAATTTGGGTCATTGTTGATAGATTGACCAAGTCTGCTCATTTCTTACCTATACGAGAAACTTATACACTTGAACGTCTTGCTCGTATGTACATAAACGAGATTGTAAGACTGCATGGTATGCCAGTATCCATTGTTTCTGATCGAGACCCAAGATTCACTTCAAGATTTTGGGTTAGTTTACAAAAAGCTATAGGCACGAATTTACGATTTAGCTCGGCATATCATCCTCGGACGGATGGGCAGTGGAGAGGACCATTCAAACTCTTGAAGATCAATTAAGACTCTGTGTCCTTGACTTCAAGGAAGTTGGGATAAGTTCCTACCATTGGTGGAGTTTTCCTCTGACAACGAGTTATCAAACAAGTATTGGCATGGCTCCATTTGAGGCATTGTATGGAAGAAAGTGTCGTTCACCTCTTTTGTGATTGGAAATAAATGTGGATTCATGGGTGAAGCAACAAGTGAATGCCTTATATTTAATTGTTATCTATATTATCTGGAAAGTGCGTTGATCAGCTAGGGAGGCTTATCCCTTCAGAGAATAAATATTATTTATTTAAATAAATTATTTGTTTAATTTATTTATTTAAATGAGATTAGAATTGTTCTAATTGATTTATTCACAATGGGTTTAATATGAGAACCTAAAGGGTCACACCATAAAAGGAAGAATAATTATTTAAGAAGTTAATGGCATAATTGTAATAATGTATTAAGTATATTTAATTTAATTTGATGTGATGTAATAAATTAAATAGCTTAATATTTATTATTTAATATTTTAGAAATATTAAATATAAATTAATAAGAGGAGTCTTATTAATATTATTATAATTATTATTATTTAATTTCTAAAAGGTTTAGGGAATTAATTTAATATTAGTACTACATTTATTCCTAATTGATTGGGAAGAAAATTAGTTAAAGGAGTTTAACCAATTATCCCTAATAGGATTAGGGGAGCCATTTAATTAAAAGAGAGTTTAATTAAATAAATAATACTTGGATGAGGTGGGTGAAGCAATGTTGTTGGGGACCGTTGATGTACCCTACGTATAACTCACGAAAAGGAGTTTATCCTTGAAGGGGGTGGTTAGAGGAGATATAATCTTGAAAAAGATCGTCATGAAGATGACAATTATACGCTTCATGTAATGATACGTATAACTACGAAGGTGAACATCCGCTTTGATGAGTGACAATCAAAAAAGTTTGATTTTATCAAAAATGAGGATGAACATCTGTCTCTACAAGAAGGTTAATGGGGCATTTATTCCATTCCTTTGATATATATGTTGATGATATATTCTTGATAGGGAATGATATTCTATCTGTTGAACAATTAAAAATACAGTTATCATGATGAGCTTTCCACGAAGGACTTCTTCGGGGAGATGCATCCTATTTTGGGGATAAAGATCTATAGAGATAGATCCTATCAGATGCTAACTTGATCCCAAGGAACGATATAATACGATGCTAAAAAAGGTTTAAGATGGAAGATTCCAAGAGGTCTCGACTTGGGGTTGTCCATTGATGTCATCTCTCCAAAAACGATAAGCCCCAAAACACCTCGAGGGAGAAGCCGTATGAGTAAGATTCCTGGGATACCTGAATAGGATGTATCATCAGGGTATGATATGTACTATCATCCGATGTCGCTCATGCACTTAGTGTACAAGCGAGATATCGCCGAATCTCGTGGGAGAAGAACAACCTTTGGAAGGCGTTGGGGAAAATATCCTAAAGTACTTAAGAAGAACTAAGGAATATTATTGTTCAAAGTGGGTGGTACAATAAAACTGTAGAGCTTCTTCAGTACTCAAGTTTATTAAATCGAGACCAAGATGACAAGAACCGGACTTGGTATGTGTTTACCTTAAACGGGTGGTGCTATGAGTGGAAAAGTTCCCATCAATTACGAATCTTGATTGAGTAGGAATGAGGCGTAGTGATAATTGCAAGTGAAGCCTGCAAAGGAAGATGGACTCGATGAAAGAAGTTCATTCACACTTTGGTGTCCTTCCTAGCATTAAAGGACGATGCCTTTATTGTCGTGACATGGGTCTTTAAAAGAAATGCCGAAGCGCTATGGAACCTAGTGTCTCATCGTAATCCAAACACGCTGTCATGGCGATTTCATTTGATCGTAGAGACTATTGAAGAGAGACGCGTCACCGAGAGAGTGGACTCTCAAGACAATATTGCGGATCCATTTACTAAAGCATTAACACAACCAGTTTGATGGATCAATACTTTAGAGAAGATGGGTATGAGATACCACTGGCCCTTGGCTTCAAAGGAAAACTGGGAGGATGAAAGTATTATGACATCTGAATCATTTTGATGTGATGAGATAAAGCATATAATCGTGTAATCAATCTTATTTATTTATTAATAAAAAGAATTATTTATTAAAGGCATTTATTATCTACATTGTGTGATTTTTAATAATAATGAGTGATAAACCCATGGTTTTAAGCAACGCTTTAGAATAATGATGATGATCATTCTAATGTTGATCTAAATTCTTAAAGCTTAAAACTTAAATAGTTATTCCTAATCATTGGATTACTAAAATAGATTATTAGTGAATCTTGATGATTGGGACATACGCATCCTAACTTTTTGGATGAGGATGATTGATCTATTGATCATTTATGTGAGACACTAAAGCAAGTAAAGATTCAAACGATCCGACAACGTATAAAAACCTCACATCGATAAAAGAGTTATGCCGATCTTCATCGAAAGGACGTGGAATTCGATATTGGAGAGATCATGTGTTATTACGTGTTGCTCCATGGAAGGAGTTACGAGATTTGGAAAGAGAGGAAAGCTCAACCCTCGATTCATTGGCCCATTTTTAATCCTTGATCGAGTAGGAACTGTGGCGTATAGACTCGCTTTACCGCCAAGTATGTCTCGTGTTCATAACGTTTTTTACATATCCATGTTACGTAAATATGTGAAAGACCCAAACTACATTATTGAGTTAGAACCGGACGAAATAGAGGAAGATTTAACGTATGAAAAGGTTCCTGTTAAAATCTTAGATAAGAAGGAACATATTCTATGCTCCAAGGTTATACCTCAAATCAAAGTTTTGTAGAGAAACCACGATGTTGAGGAAATGACTTGGGAATTAGAATCTGGAATGAAATCAAGGTATCCTCACCTCTTCGACATACCAGGTACGCACCCTAATTTCGAGGATAAAATTTCATAAGAAGGGGAGGTTGTAAGACCCCAACTTTTTGAATAAAGATTAAATTTTCTCGAAATATATTTTTGAATATTATGGTGTGGATTTGATATAATGTTATAGTTGTGGGTAATATTTACAAATTTTGCAAAATGCACGAAGTTGTTATATAATATTCGATTAGTCGGGAATATTCGCTTTTAACAGGGAATATTCGTGCAACCAAGACAATCATTGGTGGACCCCCATGGCGGAATTATTATCGGATTGATAATAAACAAAAAATACTTTATGAAAATAACGGCGGAAGTTTTACCTGTTAACTATTGAAACACCCGGTGTTAAAGAAATGCGATGTCTGGCGTGGTTGCGTAGTAGCACACGGTATTGATTATTGATTCTTACGTGAGAAGTCACTCGCTTATACTCAATTATTGCTACGAAGAATTGTTTGCATCATATCTATCATATTATGGATTCAATTATGGTCAAGATTATCATCCGCATAAAATATTTTTTATTAAATCAATACTTGAGACGACAAAGTTATTCATATTATAAATTATAATATTTACAATGTCTAGAAGTTACATCGAGGAGAGGTTTGGTCACCTAATTGCGCCCCATAGGGAGAAATCCTTATTGAAAGCCCCTCTTTCTCGAGGAGCGACTGGTTGATAAATATTGTGAGTTATAATATTAATAATGAATGTTGTTCGGAGTTGAATTTAGAGACGCGACGTGATATTTGAGTCCTAACGACGTAAATTAGTAAAAATAGTCTATAAACACAAAATTTTTCGGGATTCACTATTTGGTCAAAAAGTCAACAGTTGACTTTTTCGGGAAAAGTCAAACTTCGAAATTTCAAAATTTATATTTTTGATAAAAATAGTTTCATTATGTTGGAATTGTTTGTGTTTGTGAAAATCGACATTTATTCCGATGATAATTGATGTCTAGGGGTTATATTGATAATCGGGTAATTTATCGGATAAATGAGCAATTAATTACTACTAATTCACATGTTTATATAACTATTTGTTCACATATGTGTACTATTGAATCACATTATTTACTATTAGGAGAGTTGGTGCAAGATTGATAATACTTGCATGACTAAATTAAAAATGGAGGTATAGATGGAGGTACTATACTGAAATTCGTATTTTTCACATGATTATACTATTGATTCACATGATTGAACTATTAATTGACATTATTTACTATTAGGGGAGTTGGTGCAAGATTGATAATACTTGCAGGACTAAATTATAAATGAAAGAAAAGTTGGAGGTATTATACTGTAATTTTCGAGCCCCAAAACGTGCAATTATCGAAACTATATTTTCCTATAAATAGAAGCTCATTCTTCCTTCATTTCTCACCAATTCACAAAAGCTTTAGAGCGATTTTTATAGAGAGAAATTATAGAGAGAAAGAAGAAGAGAAATCTACTACTCACTATTCCAATATCCAGTTTTTCCAAGGTAGGGAATATTATTTATTGTACTTGTAGGGAGTATTATTTCTTTCTTATCTATAAAGAGAACTTCTATTATTCCATTCTTTATTATTCTGTTGGAATAACCTGTATACGCGGGCTACCCTATACTTGGTGAAATTCTTCTTTGATTCCATTCTTTATCATTCTGTTGGAACATCCTTTCTGTGCGTTTACGCCGGACCTGGTTCCATTATTTATCACTCTGTTGGAACATCCTGTTTGTGCGTTCTACGCCGGACCTGGTTCCATTTTTATTATTCTGTTGGAATATCCTGTCTGTGCGTTTTACGCCGGACCTGATTCTGTCTTTATTATTTTGTTAGAATATCCTGTCTGTGCATTTTCCACGGACCGATTCTCGTATTTATTATTACATTGGAATAACTCACCTGCATGCGGTCTATCGCATGCCTAGTGATTTCTTTTGTTATTCCATTCCTTGTTATACTCAGTTGGTTAAAGTTTTGACTTCTATACTCCATGAAATTAGTGGAATATCCTTGATATTTGCGCTTCATCTAGTATCTTTTCATGGAAATATTCTTCTGAGCATTCTTGAATTTTACTCTACAAAGCAGTATCATGTGGACAATTTGGACATTATTAGTTCCTATATAAATTAATTCTTGAACTTATTTTATTGAATTCTTATATCATTGTCATCATCCTCATGTTTATATTTTGTTGAAAGTCATTTGTGGCCTATAGTGCATAGATGGACTTGGTATGATTATGACCGTGGATTATTCTTGTAATCATGGTATCGTAATGTTACAAATGATGTGGTAAAAGTCCTCATTGGCCCGTAGTGCATTGATGGATGAGTTGTTGGCATGATCATGACCATTAATGAATACACAAATATTCTTGGCCCGTAGATGCATGGATAATTGTGGTCGTGATACTAAAAAGAATATCCTTGGCCGTAGTGCGGGGTGATTCGATGATGTGGATTATTTATTAAGTTTGATCCCAAATGATAAAAGTGATGAAAAACCTTTTAAATCATAAAAGATAGTAGATTTTATTCTCTACTTGACTCTTTTAATGGATTGCTTGTTCATTGCAGATTAAACATGATGGTTGTTATATTGTATCGCTTTAACACTTTGTTGAAGGCTAACGATAATATATTCTCGCATTATCTTAGTCATAATATTTCCTCTTGGGCTAATTGAGCTCACCTTTTTACTTTTATTGTTCTCTTGAGAAATGAGAACGTAGCGAGGGACTAGTCGGGGAACGGAATGATGCCTGTATGGATGATAGCATTAGTAGTCCTCACTATTCTATGAAATAGTGTAATAATAATTGTAATAAGGACTCCTTTTGAGTTTATATAATCTCTAGTAGACAATATTTGTATTCAAACTCACGGTTTATGTTTTTATCGTATTGCACACCTATTATATTGTATTATTAAGTTGTATTTGAATTTATGTACCATGTAAGTGGCGACCCAAGATGGGTGACGTATACCTAATTTTGGGGGCGTCACACGTACGACGGCGCAGCCATTTGTGGGCCCCATAACGAAAAATGGTCGGATGAAGAAAATGACAAGTTTTATTTTTTATAAATATTGGCGTAGTTGTTACCAAGTAACATTTGTTGAATACCCCTATTGGTTAAAATACAATAATACGCTTGGTTGCCGCGATAGCTTACGGTATTACGATTATTTTTGAATTATTGATTCTTACGTAAGAAGGCACTACTCATTAATTGTTACATTAATTATTGTTCAATATTTTATTTTATTGAATCAATAATTGCTACGTTGATATTTTATATTATTGTTGTTTCAATAATTATCACTCCACAGTATCTCCATTATCATATCAATAATTCATACTATTTGAATAATATTGTTAGATAGTATTATTGGCAATGTCTAAGGAAGTTCTGTCTAGGAAAGGGGTTTGGTCACCTAATTATACGCCAATAAGGAGAAATCCTTATCGGAAAGCCACCTCTTTCCTGGGAACGACCTAGTTGTCATAATTGTTATTCTGTAATATTATTTGTGAATAATTAATTATTGATTTATATGATAAGAAAATATTTATTTTATGTGGATATAAATGATAGATATATTTATTGTAGTTATAAATGAAGGATTTATTGATGAGGTCTTTTATCAGTATTTTGTCAGAATGGAAGTTTTGAAAATCGTCCGTATGTGGCTTTCGGTCACTTTTCATTTGAAATTTGGAAAAACTTAAACATACAAAGTTGTAGAGAATTTAATTTCCTATGGAATAGACATGAAATTCGAATTTTTCTGATAAAAGGGCTATTTATTATGAATTATTGAAGTTTCAGAAATAAATATGTTTATTAAAAATATGATGGGCCCCACTATTGGTTGGTGAAAAATGAAATGTGCTGGAATTTATTTTCAAAAGTGGTGGGCTTGAATAGTAGCAGGTAAAGCCATCAGGTAGCAGGTTAGTCTGCTATGGCGTTCTAAGCATTTTCCTATAAATAGGGTGCTTAGTTAGAATTGAAAATCACACCAAAAACAAGTTTTCTCTCTTTTTCTCTCTATATTATCGAGCGTATTTTGTGAGTATTTAGATACTTTGTGAGTTGCTATTCATCAGTGCAAGTTTCCTTCAGCCTTATACCGATATTCCGATCAGAAGTACTGTTATTTTGAGGTAAGGGATGTTATTTTCTTCCTAATGATGTTATTCTTTCAATATCATTATACTGAAATATTGGTATGGATTTTATTGTGGAATTTCTACCTTTTTGTGTCAGGGTTACTATTCACGTATACGACACTATTCAAGTATATGGCACTATTCACGAATACGGCACTATTCACCGAAAAATAAAATTTTCTCCTTTTTGTCCAAGATGTCTATTATGGTTACTATCTTTGATTGTATCCATGTTTTGATCTTTATTTTTGAATTTTGTTTCACAATTGGTTATTATGGAGTATTTTTGAACTTAGATAAACTAAAGTACGAATCCCTAATCTTTGATCTTTTATCTCACTGGATTCATTTTCTTTAAGATATTTTTTATCATCATCAGTCCTAAATGATGATATTACTGAATATCTTTGGCATGTAGTGCAAAGATGAATGATTAACTGATGAATATCTTTGGCCTGTAGTGCAAAGATGAATGATTAACTGATGAATATCTTTGGCCCGTAGTGCAAAGATGAACAGGTGTTGAGATGAACATGACCAACTAGTGATACAAATGAATATCTTTTGCCTGTAGTGCAAAGATGAATATTTGATTCAAGATGTATATTGATTAATGTTACATGGATAAAATATTGATGATGGACTTTTAAATCTTAGAAAATAGTAGAATTCATTCTCTACTTGACTCTTCTAATGGATTGTTGTTTCCGCTGCAGTTGTTGATCTAAAACTTGTTGTCTATTATATTTTATCAGATTTTTCCCTGTTGAAGACTAACGATAAATTGTTGTATATTATCTTAGTCATAATATTCTTTACCGGGCTAGTTGTGACGTCCCCGAATCCGAGGTCCCGAATCACCACGGATCCGGTTCGATCATTCTAACACTATTACTATATTTGCGAAAGATATAAACATAAATTATTTATACATTAGACATTACACACTATTCCCCAAAATCAAGTAACCTTAACTTATACACAATACATAACTTATTTAACTTACATTAACACAAATATACAATACTTATACAAATCTAATCGCGCACATTAACTTTAAGCTGGAACTGTATTTAACCTTTCCTTATATTCGACGCATTCGTCTTAATCTGCAATGTTTATCATGATATAGCAAGGGTGAGCATGAAAGTTGCCCAGCAAGTTTAAGTTCAATAATATAACGATATATCATGATTGAAAGAATCAATAATAATAAAGTCGGCTATAATTCAACAATATAATTGTGAACTAGCAGGAACAAAATTTTGACTGAACAAGTATTGAACATGAACAAATATATCTGAACCAACTGGTAATGAAGGTGATCAGCCTTTCATACCTGACTTATACATGCAATATATACAGAGTACAATTCATGGCAACCAGCAATGATTAACCATAAGCTTATCCGAATGAAACAACTCTTAGTAGAGTTAAGTAAAAACAAACTTGCCTGAACCGTTGATTACCGCTACGCAATTTATATCGCTTTATCCGAATACCTAATATTAGTAATATAGATCTCCAATATTAGAAGAATATCATCACAATATAATACTATTATATATATACATAGAATAACCTAAACACATAGCACATAATCCTATCAGTCTACAATACACATAAGACTTGGTATCAGGTCAAACCATTTCAGTCTGACTTGAAACCGACACAAATCTGACATACCGACGGTCTTAGTCAGACTTTTATCGAGTCTAAGTTCAATTAAACTCTGACTTAACAGTTAACAATTATCTAAGATAATTTTAATAAAAGTCAAAATATTTTTCATAGGCTTGTAATAATTTTCAGATAATTATCACCATTTATCATAATTTTTCAATCATTAATATCGTATTTAAATTAATTGAATACCACATAATTCTTTTATCATTAATATTTATTTTTTATCAAATATTAATGAAATATATGTCATAATATTATAATATATTTATAATATTACTAAGTATTTTAATACCTTAAAATCATATTTATATGATTTTTAAATCATTAAATCCATTATCCGATAATTACTATTAATATTAAAATATTAATATTTTCATTACAAAATATCAAAAGTTATATTTTATAACTTCAAATATTTTATAAAGCACTTAAATCATTTTTATATGATTTATAAATCGTTAATTCTATTTTTTTCATAATTTATTTAACATAGTTATTAAATAAACTAATTATCATTAATATTAATTAATTAATGAAATTTATCACAAAATACTAAAAGTCACTAAAAATAACTTAAAATATTTTCTTTTACCATAATATTATTTTTCATGATTTTTCATGAATTAAAATCATTTTAAATAATTTATTTAATATTATAACTAAATAAATTAAATACCATTTATATTCCAAAAATATTAAATATTTATGAAATATCTTTGAAAATAATTAAAACTATTTTTCAGACTTTAAAATAATTTTACATAATTTATTATGTATTTTAATAATTAAAACCATTTATTTTAATTTATTTAATTAAAATAATCAATTTCAAAATTAAATGTCGCTTATAGGGGCCTTAGGTGACAAATCATCGCTAATGGTGTTCTTGGCCTGCTTCTTGAAATTTGCCTGTAAAAGCATGTCACCATCGAGGTAGTAGTTTGAATGGGGTTCTAATTTCTTGTTCGTTATGTTTCTGGGCATTCTAACGTAATAGGTTTGTAGTAATAATGTAATACTACAATGTCCATTAAGTTGTATGGCTAAAACATATCAATTGTGTAAGATCTAAGTTACAAAAATCGATGTCAGGCTTGCTCTTGAATTTCTGGGCTGCCCAGAAATTCAAACAGTACGAAAGGGGCTACTTTAGATCCTTGTATCTTTCAGTCTATGTATTGTTTGTGTGCTATAATGGTTCATTCGTGTAGAGTACATATCAGAGTACAACTCTATAACCTTACATCAACTTAAAAACATTACCCAAGCAAGATCTGGACCGGTCAAAGTGGTGGTCCGGGACTGTTCTTGAGAAATTTGGGTTTCCCAGATTTCATCAAGAGGCTGGTGGTCAACGATGGTTTGACCTGCTACAACTTTGATCCAGTACATGATCTGGAAGTACTAAAGGCATTTATGGGTAGTCTATATGTCAGTCTACATACATATAATGTGAGACCCCAGATTTTATGAATAAAGATTAATTTTCTCTAAATATCATTTTTGAATATTATGGTGTGGATTTGATATAATGTTATAGTTGTAGGTAATATTTATAAATTTTGCAAAGTAAGCAAGTTGTTATAAAATATTCGTTTGGTCGGGGAATATTCTTTTTGTTTGGAATATTAAATGCATTTACCACAAATCATTAGTGGACCCATATAATGAAATTATTGTTTGGGAGTTAGAAAACGACAAAATTATCTTTTAATAAAAATAACAACGGAAGTTTCACCGTTAACTGTTGAAATACCCGGTAATAAATGTACAGTATTACGCGTGGTTGCATAGTAGCACACGGTATTGATTATTGATGCTTACGTGAGAAGTCTCTCAGTTATACTCAATTATTGCTACAGTAATTGATGCATCATATCTCTTATATTATTGATTCAATTATTATCACAATATCATCAGTATAATATGTTATATTATTAAATCAATAATTGAGACGACAAGTTATAATATTAATGATGAATAATTGTTGAAAGATTAAATATGTGTTGATTAAAAATAAAATGATTTGTGGTAATATTTATTCAATCCTTGATGTATATAAGAAGTCTATTATGAGACGTTTGTGGTAAGTTTGGTTATTCAATGGGGGCCCATATGTCATCATCTAAGAGTCTTTTTCGCCAATAGTAATTACCTTTATCAGACGTCAAACCACTTGTCGTTTCATATTACAGGCGTCGAACCAATTGTCGTTTCACATTACAGGCGTCGAACCAATTGTCGTTTCACATTACAGGCGTCGAACCAATTGTCGTTTCACATTACAGGCGTCAAACCACTTGTTGTTTCACATTACTGAGGCCAAACCACTTTCACATTACACATCACCAAACCACTTTTCTTTGCACATCACCAGTCGTCAAGCCGCTTGCCTTTTCACATTGCAAGGGCTAAGCTTGAAATCTTCTATAAATAGAGACCTAGTTCTTCATTATTTGTCACGAATTCATTCAAGCTATAGAGAGAGAAAGTATAGAGAAAATAAGAGTGAAAGAGGATGAGTATTCTATAACTACACTACTACAGTATTCAATCTCCTACTAAGGTAAGGGGTGTTATTTCTTTTGTATTCATGAAGAGAACTTCTGTTATTCCATTCTTTATTATTCTGTTGGAATAACCTGTATACGCGGACTACCCTATACATGGTGAAATTCTTCTATTATTCCATTCTTTATCATTCTGTTGGAACATCCTGTATGTGCTGTACGCATGACCTGGTTCCATTATTTATCATTCTGTTGGAACATCCTGTCTGTGCTTTACGCATGACATGGTTCCATTATTTATTACTCTGTTGGAATATCATGTATGTGCGTTTACGCATGACCAGGTTCCATTATTTATTATTCTGTTGGAATAACCTGTCTGTGCGGTCTATCGCATGCTTGGTGAATTCTTTTGTTATTCCATTCTTTATTATACTCAGTTGGTTAAAGTTTTGGCTTTTATACTCCATGAAATTAGTGGAATATCCTTGATATTTGCGCTTCATCCAGTATCTTTTCATGGAAATATTCTTCTAAGCATTCTTGAATTTTACTCTACAAAGCAGTATCATGTTGACAATTTGGACGTTATTGGTTCCTGCATAAATTAATTCTAGAACTTGTTTTATTGAATTCCTATATCATTGTCATCATCCTCATTTTTATATTCTGTTGAAAGTCATCTGTGGCCTGTAGTGGGTAGATGGACTTGGTATGATTATGACCAGGGATCATTCGGTATAATCATGACCGTAATGTTATAAATGATGTGGTAAAAGTCCACATTGGCTCGTAGAGCGTTGATGGACAGTTGTTGGCATGATCATGACCATTGATGAAAACACGAATATCCTTGGCCCGTAGTTCATGGATAATTTGTGGTTGTGATACTAATGAATATCCTTGGCCGTAGTACAGGGATGATGTGGATTATTTATTAAGCTGAGTCTCAGCGATAAAAGTATTGAAAAACCTTTTAAATCATAGAAGATAGTAGATTTTATTCTCTACTTGACTCTTCTAATGGATTGCTTGTTCCGCTGCAGTTAAACTTAATGTTTGTTATATTGTATCAGTTTAACACTGTTGAAGGCTAACGATAATTTATTCTACATTATCTTAGTCATAATATTTCTTACTGGGCTAGTTGAGCTCACCCTTTTGTTTTCATTGTTCTCTTCAGGAAATGAGAACGTAGCAGGGACTAGTCGGGGTACAGAGTGACGGTCCAGATGATAGCATTAGTAGTCCTCACAATTCTATGAAATAGTGTGATAATAAATGTATTGAGGACTTATTTTGAGTTTGAATACTGTCTAGAACACAATATTTGTATTAAAACTCACAGCCTATGTTGTATATTTAAGATTGTATTTGTATTTTGTACCATGTATTTGGCGAATCAGAATAGGTGATGTATACCTACTTTGGGGGCGTC
This sequence comes from Panax quinquefolius, assembly GCA_020205615.1. Taxonomy (NCBI): domain Eukaryota; kingdom Viridiplantae; phylum Streptophyta; class Magnoliopsida; order Apiales; family Araliaceae; genus Panax; species Panax quinquefolius. Next base: position 122,317,051 of record CM035172.1, on the reverse strand, counting down.
ACAGTTGATATCAAAGCTTAGGGATATGATCCATGGCTAAGATGTGAGACTAGAAATAGGAGGGGATAGACGGGTAATTCCTTCGCTAGTATGACCTACCTAAGCTTATTTGTTATTTAATTGGTCGATCAGAGTATAGGGATAATTTGTGGCATGTCAATTAACCATTGTTTTGTGGCAGTATTTGAAAATGACATCCGAGAATGTGGAGATAAGAAATGGAGCACATGAGACCGTTGAGTCACCAACGATCAATACCCAAGATAATGTGCATCAAGAAGACCATAATCCTCAGATAAACAACAATATCGATCAAATGACGAACGATGGGATGTTCAAAAGCTTTATGAAATTCATGCAACATTAGGTAAGAGAAACTCCTGTTCAAAATATAGGTGGAAATAATGGCAACCCACGGTCGGTCACCGCTAAGCAGTTCAAGGAGCTGGGACCACCGGAGTTTTTGGGAAAGCCATAACCACTTAAGGCAGAGACGTGGTTAAAGCAGATCACCAAGATATTTGATGTCTTGGGATGCTCCGAGGAGCAAAAGGTTCCCATTGCCACCTTTATGTTGCGTGAAGAGGCAGATCACTGGTGGGAATCTGTAAAACGTACCCAGCCTGACGCACTCAAGATGTCTTGGGAGAAGTTCCAAGAATTGTTCAACGACAAGTACTTTCCCGAAAGTATTCGTCACATGAAGGAGGTGGAGTTCATCAAGCTGGAGCAAAACAATATGACCGTGTCGCAGTACGAGGCTAAGTTTGCCGAGTTGTCTCGGTTTGCATCCCATTTGGTCGATAATGAGGAGTGAATGATGCGAATGTTTCTAAGAGGTTTGAAACCCAAAATACGTCAATACCTCATTTCTCACAAACTTTGTTTATATTCAGATGTTGTGAATAGGGCTCAGTTATTGGTGAAAGTAGTATGCACACAAGCCAATCATGTTTGATGATAAAGCATATACTTTGTAACAATCTTATTCATTTATTAATAAAAAGTATTAATTTATTAAAGGCTTTTAATTATCTACATGATGCTGTTTTATAATATGTGATAAACCCATAGTTTTAAGCAATGCTTTTAGGATAATGATAATGATCATTCTAATGAGATCTAAATTCTTAGAAAGCTTAAAACTAAAATAGTTCCCAATCGTTGGATTACTAAATTGGGGATTAGTGAATCCGGATAGATTGGTACATACGTGCTTGCTTTCATTGGATGAGGATGATTGATCTCATGATCATTTGTGTGGAGACACTAAAGCAAGTATGTAGGTGCTTATTAGAGAATAAGTTCACCGAACGTGGCTCGCTAAGGAATACCTAATGGAGTTTTATTTGCTGTCATAAAAATTCAGTAGTGATAGTAATCTAAGTGATCCTTGGACTTGAGATCATCATAGTATCTTGTGTATGATGAGTTATACTTTGACTTATTCCTTAAGACCCTTAGGGTATATCAAAGGGTATGTTTGGGTATAATAAGTTGTATTGGAGATAATGTATGATCAATAAAGAATCTACCACTTCTAATAAAAGAAGAGAAATGTCTATGTTATTCGATAAATGACAACCCAATGAGTCCTTGGCAATGCGAATGAAATTAGAAAAGAGTTTCTAATTTGCATTATTTAGAGTTGTGCATTTAAGAGTCGAAATACATATAATTAAATAAATTAAGACTTGACGGTAATTCCATGTCTTATATTTAATTGGGACATTGTATGGTGGAAGGATTGAATTGTCTGATGCAGTAACTATTTACTCAAAGGTTCTTTAATGATTAATGTTGAAATCTATATTATCCGGAAAGTCGTTGATCGCTAGGAGGCTTATCCTATTGTAGAATAAATATTATTTATTTAAATAAATTAATTGTTTAATTTATTTATTTAAATAAGATTAGAATTGTTTAAATTGATTTATTCACAACCTAGGTTTAATATGGAGAACCTAAAGGGTCACACCATAAAAGGAAGAATAATTATTTAAGAAGTTAATGGCATAATCGTAATAATATGTTATGTATATTTAATTTAATCTATGGTGATAGAATAAATTAAATAGCTTAATATTATTATTTAATATTTTAGAAATATTAAATATAAATTAATAAGAGGAGTCTTATTAATATTATTACAATTATTATTATTTTAATTTCTAAAAGAGTTTAGGAATTAATTTAATATAAAGTACTCTCATTTATTCCTAATAGGATTAGGAGAGAAAATTAGTTAAAGGAGTTTAATTAATTATCCCTAATAAGATTAGGGAGTTTAATTAATTAAAAGAATTTAATTAATTAAAACTCAATTCCTTAATTGTTAAGGTGGGTTGCCACATCTATAAATAAGATGAGTCTTATTATGGGTGATAGGGGTTGTTGACTTTTTTTTCAACATACGACGTAATTCCAATTGTTGGGAGAGTACACCTTTCTATATAGAGATAGAAAAACTAGGGTTGAGCCAATACCCTTCTTCTTGAATTTTCTTCTTCCTTGGTGGATCACCTCTAGAGGCCAAACATTTGGGTGGCTAACGTTGATCAAAGGAAGGAACCAAACCCGGTGGATTCAAGATTGAACGCGAAAGGATTTGGAGGTGAACTTGTACCTGAGGAAGCTCGATCTTCAAGGGTATGATTTATTCTTTATCTTTTCATTTAATTAATAATTGTGCATAAAGGGTGATCCGGGTAAATGGTTTGTAAAATTTTTAAACTCTGATTTTACTCGCTTCCGCTAATTTATGCAATTTGATTGCGTTCATGAATATTACAAACCTAACAGTGGTATCAGAGCCAAACCTTTATGCAAATTATTAATTGTTTAAATTTGATATGTATATTGATATGTGTTTAGAACAATTTAATTGGGCATAATTTATCGTATAAAATAAAAAAAATAAAAAATAAAAAAATAAAAATAATACTGAAAATCGTAAGACGTCTTGTTTTACGTACATATTAAAAGTAATATGCACGGCTTTTCTTTTTTTTTTTTTTTTTTTGTAATATTCTTCTTAGCTTTTTTTAAAAAAGAGAAGGAATCCGCTTTTATATATATATATATATATATATATATTATATATAATGATTATAGTAATCATTAGTATGTAATGATTAAAGTAATCATGCCACCATATTATAAAAAAAAAAAAAAAAAACTATAGCTTAAATGATTTAAGGGAGCATACTAAGGAGATTTATACAATCGGATGGAGTCCTCTTTGACAAGGCTACGGATGATGCATGATATATATATATATATATATATATATATATATATATATATATATATATATATTATATATATATATATATATATATATATATATATATATATATATATATATTTAATTATTATATAATTAAAATAAAAATTTATTTTAATTTTAAAATAAAAGGTTTATTTTAATATTAAAATATAAAGTTTTATTTTAATTTTAAATAATTTTATAATTAAAATAAAAAGGTTTATTTTAATTTAAAATAAAAGGTTTATTTTAATATTAAAATAATAGTTTTATTTTAATTTTAAAATTAAATTTCATGCTAACTAATTAGAGTTGGAATTGGATTCCATGATAACTAATTGGAGTTGAAATTGGATTCTATTTTTCCTTAAATAAAGGAGTTTATTTAGATATGAAATAAGATTTCATATTATTCAAAATAAAAGAGTTTATTTGTGAATAGAATTAGAATCCTAATTTCCTTAAATAAAGGAGTTTATTTAGATATGAAATAAGATTTCATATTATTCAAAATAAAAGAGTTTATTTGTGAATAGGAATGAATATCCGTGTTTCCTTTAATAAAAGATTTTTTTTTTTACATGGAATTGGATTCCATAATTAATTAAAATAAAAGAGTTTATTTTAATTAAATTTTTTTTATTACATAGAATTGGATTCCATAATTAATTAAAATAAAGGAGTTTATTTTGATTAAAGTTTTTGATTAAAATAAAATAGTTTATTTTATTCAAAATTGAATAAATTAAAATAAAATAGTTTTATTTTGATTTAAATTTGGATTAAAATAAAGGAGTTTATTTTGATTCAAAAATAGATTTTATATAACTAAATTTGCCCATTAAATGATATCAATATAAATATTAAATGTTTATTATTCATAAGATGAATGTTATTTATTGATCGTATGATGATGTGTATGATAATAAATGGGATTGATTATGGACTATTGACCAATGTGATTGGATTTTATTTTAGTTGGATGCATGAATGTATGGGTTTTATTAAATGGGGTCTGCGTACCTCGTCTTCTCTAATTTTTCTTAATGTAAATTCTATTTCCCTCCTATGTACTTCCCTTGACTGCTGATCAAGGTTTCTATTTATTTTAAATAGTTTTGTAATAGGAATAATTAGAATTATTTTGAAGAATTGGAGATCAAGGAGCAAGGAGCGCTTGAAGACCCGTTTGTAATGGAGCCCGGGTTTAAATGTAATAGTTATATTTAAATATTAATTTCTTGCACCCTAGGGTTTGACCTTTTGGTTCACTTGGTGGCTCTAGTGAACCATACTAGAATAAAAGTCCATAATCAATCCGGGTAGAATATAGTATTCTATATGTGCATGCTTATACTATATATATTATATATTATGCAAACATGCTTGGCATGTTCATTAATATAATACGACGTATTTATATATATATATGTAATGTAATGCTATTCAACAAGATGAGACAAATTAATAACAAACCCCTCAATTTTTATATTAAGTCCTAAAGCGTTCAAAGATATTTGGAATATCGAACGTCGCCTTCTAGCATGATAAAATTAATAGAGTATTAAATATTTAATATGAGTTTGTTGTGTCACCACAAGGCAAGTATTAAGTATTTAAGATGTTAATTTATCACATTTGATGCTTATAAAGAAAATTGAACAATATTGTTTTGTTGTGTCACCACAAGGATGATATTTTTTTTTTGAATATATAGAGTGCTAGGTCGGACTTAACTTGGATAATTTTGATTCGGATGTGCCACCACTTGATCAAAATAATCTAAGAGGCAAAATACAAGAGGAGTTCATAGTTGATGTAATTGACAAAAGTTGTCTACCTATTTATTTATATATAGTTTGTTGTGTCACCACACAGGCTATATACATTTGAAATGGGATCCTTATTCTCACTAGCAAATCTTTACTTAGATTTTGCCGAACTATATAAGTGAGGTAATATAGTTTGAAGAAAATAGTGGGAGATACCAATTTAAAACAAGACCTAAATTATTTTGGTAATTAATAAAAGAATGTATGTTAAAATATTGTTAATTACAAATTCATTTACGAAATTTTACAATGTCTAAAATTACTATCATTTGCGAAGCATATTAGATGCTAAATTAACTTGAATAAATTAAATGGATTGGTTAAGGAATTTGAGAATAGTTCTCATAGCTAAAAAGCTATCTTATGTCCTTATACGCTTATCCTCGCAATGGTTGCGAGATAATGCCTCCGAGGAAGACATTGCTACTTTTAGAAAGTGGCAAGATGATGCACGATTGGCTCGATGCATCATGCTCGTATCCATGAGTAACAAGCTTCATGTCGACTGAAACTATGGATATTTCTACTATACTCTACCACGTCAAGTAGTTGATGGTGAGGAAAGTAGGGTGATAGATATCGAGATATCTAAGGAGCTCTTCCGATCTAGAATGGCCAATGGCACTATAGTACGCATAAAAAGTTCTTAACATAATCAATTTGATTGATCGATTAGGACAACTAGTTTTGTCATGGATGGAGAGTTGAGCCAAGATTTGATCTTGCACTCACTCCGGACTCCTTTCACAATTGTTGTGAATTTTTCATATGAAACAGCTGGATATCGGCCTCGTTGATTTGCTTAACATATTGAAAAATGTTGAGAGTCACTTTCCAACCAAGAAAGATAAAGTCTTCTTGGTAGGGGCGAAAGGATCTTCTCAAAGAAGAACGATTCAAAGAAGGTAAATAGAAAGGCATAAACAAAGGATAATAAGAACAAAAGCGATACGGATAGCAAGGAGTTTGCTTCCACCGCAATAAGCACGACATTTGAAAGAAACTGCAAAAGCATCTTGCGAGGTTAACCAAAGAAGCTTAGTGAAGTTTGGTTTACAATACTGATTTTGTTCATGATTGAAATAAATTTTTCTTTAAGTCAAGGTTCTACTTGGGTATTGGATACCAACTTTGGTTATCATAAATATAGATTTATGAAAGGACCAAATGTAGTAGAAAGCTAAACAAATATAAGTAATCCTATGTGTGGGAAATGAAGCAAAGGTTCTTTGCATTAGCTATAGAAACTTATAGTTTAGCACGCTACGGAAAATCTATTAAGTCAATAAGTTGTTATTGTATTCCAATTCTTGTTAGAAACATTAGTTCCATTTTATTGTTGACATAAAATTTTTAGTATTATAATTAAGAACAATTGTTGTTCTATTTATAATAATAATGTTTTGTATAGAACCGAATATTACTTAATAAATTTTGTATACTTGACTTACATAAAAATTATTTTGTAAATTGAACAAACTAGTATAAGAAAAGGAGATGATCATTCAAAGAGTTGAATGTATGTATTTGTTGAAATACAAGTGTGAATTATTTGAAAGGTTCAAAGAATTGAAATGAAACAAATTAGCAATGTATTAAGATTCTTTGATTAGATCAAGGAATAAATACTTGTCTGATAAGTTTCTAGATCATCTCAAATGGTTTTCTCATAATGGACACATCCTGATACGCAATAATTGATTGATGTATCTGAATGAAAAGTCGTACCTTGTTGGACATGGTGCGGTCCATAATGATTTTACCGACATTCCAATATCCTTCTAGGATAATGTCCTAGAAATGGCTGCATATCTACGAAAAGGTAACCTCAAAATCCAGCCCCAAGACTCCATAAAAGTTATGGACATGGAGGATTCCTAATCTTAAGTATATTAAGATAAGGGGTTCCAACTTATGTGAAAAGGTTTCAAAAGGATAAACTTGGGACAAGATTTGACATGTACAGATTTGTGGGACATCCTAAAGTAAGTTTAGGGTATATGTTCTATAATTCTACTTAGCAAAAGGTGTTTGTTACGAAACACGCTGCCTTCTAAGATAAAGGTGTTTATCATTGAAGGGCTAGTGGGAGGATAATAGATCTTGAAGAGTTCAAGAACCACAAAACACTATAAGTCAAATAAGAGGAACCTGTAGACCTATTGTACCACAACTGAATCGTAAATCTGAAATAGTACTAAAGATACCTAGGAGGTATGGATTCATCATGGATGATGATGATGAGGTACACATCATAGAAGATGATGATCGAGTTACATTCGATGAGGTAAGACTTATGAGACTCAAAAGTGTGATTTGAAAAGGTTAGATGGGAAAGCGCGTGACATTCCTAATATTATATGTTGATATACTACGGATAAGGAATGACATACCAATGCTACAATCGGTAATGATAAAGTTGTCTAAACATTCCTCCATGAATGGTTTGGGAAGAGTATCTTAATTGGGGATAAAATCTATATAGATAGATTCAAGAGGATGCTCGACTTAACCCGAAGGAACGATATTCATTTGATGCTAAAGTCGTTTAGCATGGCAAACTCCAAGAGATGTCTCATGTCGATGAGCTATGGAGTGTATCTCTTAATAGTCCCCACAGACTCACGAAAAGAGAGGTCGCATGAGTGACAATCATGTATGTAATGAAATGTATGAGACCCGATGTTGATCGGTTATATTATGGAGAAGTTCACTATGAGTCGCTGAAAAACATCTTAAAGTGCTTAACCGGCACTAAGGATGTGATCATATTCATGGTGGGTCTTAAGTAAAACTAGAGGGCTTAACAGACTCAAGTTTTTCAGACAGACCAAGACGACAGAAAATCCACTTTAAGGTAAAGTGTTACCTTGAACGGTGGTGCAGTGAATTGGAAAGGTTCTAAACAGCAAAGAGTTATTGGTTTAGTGATAAAGACAAAGTATATAGCTATAAATGAATCTGCAAGTTGATTGTTTGGATTAAAAGTTTATTACAGAACTAGGAATAGTTCCTAAGTCTCATCTTGGATCTAAACATGTGTTGTGGCACTTTCATTTGATTATAAGAATCATTGAAAGATGGGAAATCACTATAGAGATAGTGGACTCTCATAAACAACATTACATATCCATTAACTAAAGCTTATCCAACAAACGGGATAATCGTCACTTAGAGAAGAAGAGTATGAGTTACCATGACGATTGGCTTTAGTGCAAGTGGGAGATTGAAAGTAGTATGCACACAAGCCAATCATGTTTGATGATAAAGCATATACTTTGTAACAATCTTATTCATTTAATTAATAAAAGTATTAATTTATTAAAGGCTTTTAATTATCTACATGATGTTGTTTTATAATATGTGATAAACCCATAGTTTTAAGCAATGCTTTTAGGATAATGATGATGATCATTCTAATGAGATCTAAATTCTTAGAAAGCTTAAAACTAAAATAGTTCCCAATCGTTGGATTACTAAATTGGGGATTAGTGAATCCGGATAGATTGGTACATACGTTGCTTGCTCATTGGATGAGGATGATTGATCTCATGATCATTTGTGTGGAGACACTAAAGCAAGTATGTAGGTGCTTATTAGAGAATAAGTTCATTGAACGTGGCTCGCTAAGGAATACCTAATGGAGTTTTATTTGCCTGTCAATAGAAATTCCTGTAGTGATAGTAGTACAAGTGATCCTTGTGTTAGGTTTGTAATATTCATAACGCAATCAAATTGCATAAATTTAGCGGAAGCGTGTAAAATCAGAGTTTAAAAAAAAATTTACAAACCATAAACCCGGATCATCCTTTATGCACAATTATTAATTAAACGAAAAGATAAAGAATAAATCATACCCTTGAAGATCGAGCTTCCTCAGGTACAAGTTCACCTCCAAATCCTTTCGCGTTCAATCTTGAATCCACCGGGTTTGGTTCCTTCCTTTGACCAACGTTAGCCACCCAAATGTTTGGCCTCTAGAGGTGATCCACCAAGGAAGAAGAAAATTCAAGAAAAGGGGTATTGGCTCAAACCCTAGTTTTTCTATCTCTATAGAAAGGGTGTACTCTCCCAACAATTGGAATTATATACGACAAGTTGAAAAAAATCAACAACCCATTCACCCATAATAAGACTCTCTTATTAATAGATGTGGGCAACCCACCTTAACAATTAAGGAATTGGGTTTTATTTAATTAATTAAATTCTTTTAATTAATTAAGCTCCCTAATCTTATTAGGGATAATTAATTAAACTCTTTTAATTTATTTAACCTCCTAATCCAATTAGGAATAAATGAGAGTACTTATATTAAATTAATTCCTAAACTCTTTTAGAAATTAAAATAATAATAATTGTAATAATATTAATAAGACTCTCTTATTAATTTATATTTAATATTTCTAAAATATTAAATAATAAATATTAAGCTATTTAATTTATTCTATCACCATAGATTAAATTAAATATACTTAACATATTATTACGATTATGCCATTAACTTCTTAAATAATTATTCTTCCTTTTATGGTGTGACCCTTTAGGTTCTCCATATTAAACCTATTTGTGAATAAATCAATTAGAACAATTCTAATCTTATTTAAATAAATAAATTAAACAATTAATTTATTTAAATAAATAATATTTATTCTACAATAGGATAAGCCTCCCCTAATGATCAACGACTTTCCGTATAATATAGATTCCAACATTAATCATTAAAGAACCTTTGAGTAAATAGTTACCGCATAAATTCAATCCTTCCACCATACAATGTCCCAATTAAATATAAGACATGGAATTACCGCTCAAGTCTTATTTTATTTAATTGTATGTATTTCGATCCTTAAATGCACAACTCAAATAATGCAAATTAGAAACTCCTTTCTAATTTCATTCTCGCCTTAACCAAGGACTACCGGGGTTGTCATTTATCGAATCACATAGACATTTCTCTTCTTTTATTATTAGAAGTGGTAGATTCTTTATTGATCATACATTATCTCCATGTACAACTTATTATACCCAAGCATACCCTTTGATATACCCTAAGGGTCTTAAGGAATAAGTCAAAGTATAACTCATCATACACAAGATACTATGATAATCTCAAGTCCAAGGATTACTTGTACTACTATCACTACAGAATTCCTATTGACAGCAAATAAAACTCCATTAGGTATTCCTTAGCGAGCCACGCTCAAAGGAACTTATTCTCTAATAAGCACCTACATACTTGCTTTTAGTGTCTCCACACAAATGATCATGAGATCAATCATCCTCATCCAATGAAAGCAAGCAACGATGTACCAATCTATCCTGGATTCACTAATCCCCAATTTAGTAATCCAACGATTGAGAACTATTTTAGTTTTTAAGCTTTCTAAGAATTTAGATCTCATTAGAATGATCATCATCACTATTCTAAAAGCATTGCTTAAAACTATGGGTTTATCACATATTATAAAACAGCATCATGTAGATAATTAAAAGCCTTTAATAAATTAATACTTTTTATTAATAAATGAATAAGATTGTTACAAAGTATATGCTTTATCATCAAACATGATTGGCTTGTGTGCATACTACTTTCAATCTCCCACTTGCACTAAAGCCAATCGTCATGGTAACTCATACTCTTCTTCTCTAAGTGACGATTATCCTGCTGTTGGATAAGTTTTAGTTAATGGATATGTAATGTTGTTCATGAGAGTCCACTATCTCTATAGTGATTTCCATCTTTCAATGATTCTAATAATCAAATGAAAGTGCCACAACACATGTTTAGATCCAAGATGAGATTTAGAACTATTCCTAGTTCTCAGAATGAACTTTTAATCCAAACAATCAACTTGCGCCTTCATTTATAGCTATATACTTTGTCTTTATCACTAAACCAAGAACTCTTTCTTCGTTTGGAACCTTTCCAATTCACTGCACCACTGTTCAAGGTAAGGCTTTACCTTAAAGTGGATTTTCTATCATCTTGGTCTGTCTGAAAAAACTTGAGTCTGTTAAGCCCTCTAGTTTTAATTTAGACCCACCATGTATGCTCAAATCTTTAGTGTCGGTTAAGAACTTTAAGCTGTTTTTCACTGATTCACAGTGAACTTCTCCGAATATGGTCGATCAACATCGTGTCTCTCAGATATTTCATTGCATACAATGATTGTCACTCATGCGATCTCTCTTTTCAGGAGTTTTTGGGGACTATTAAGAGAGATACACTCCATAGCTTATCGACATGAGACATCTCTTGGAGTTTGCCATGCTAAACGACTTTAGCATCAAATGAATATACGTTCTTTGGGTTAAGTTGAGCATCCTTTTAAATCTATCTATATAGATTTATATCCCCAATTAAGATACTCTTCCAAATCATTCATGGAGGAATGTTTAGACAACTTTATCTTTACTGATTGTAGCATTGGTATGTCATTCCTCATCCGTAGTATATCAACATATAATATTAGGAATGTCACGATGCCCCCAATCGTCCCTTTTATACACACTAGAAGTCTTACCTCATCGAATGTAACTCGGATCATCATCTTCTATGATGTGTACCTCATCATCATCATCCATGATGAATCCATACCTCCTAGGTATCTTCTGTGACTATTCCGCACTTACGATTCGGTTGTGGTACAATAGGTCTATCTACAGAGTTCCTCTTATTTGACTTATAGTGTTTTGTGGTTCTTAAACTCTTCAAGATCTATTATCCTCCCACTAGCCCCTTCAATGATAAACACCTTTATCTTAGAAGCGTGGTGTTTCATGATAAACACCTTTTGCTATATAGGGATTATAGAACATATGCCCTAAACTTACTTTTTAGGATGTCCCACAAATCAAGACTTGTCAAATCTTGTCCCAAGCTTATCCTTTGAAACCTTTTTTCACATAAGTTGACAACCCCTTATCTTAACATACTTAAGATTAGGAATCCTCCCCGCCCATAACTTTTATGGAGTCTTGGGGCCGGATTTGAGGTTACCATTTTCGTGAGATATCAGCCATTTCTGGGACATGACCCTGAAGGATACCGGAATGTCGGTAAAATCATTATGGACCGCACCATGTCCAACAAGGTACGATTTTTCCTTTCGGATACATCAATCAATTATTATCGTGATCGAGGCGTCCATTATGAGAAAACCATTTAAGATGATTTAGAAACTTATTTCACAAGTATTTATTCCTTGATCTAATCAAAGAATCTTAATACATTGTCAATTTGTTTCACTTCAATTCTTTGAACCTTTCAAATAATTCACACTTGTATTTCAAAGAAATACACACATTCAACTCTTTGAATGATCATCTCCTTTTCTTATACTAATTTGTTCAATATGCAAAATTATTTTCATGTAAGTCAAGTATACAAAATTTATTAAGTAATATTCCAGTTCTACACAAAACATTATTATTATAAATAGAACAACAATTGTTCTTAATTATAATACCAAAGATTTCATTGTCCAACAATAAAATGGAAATAATATTTTTAACAAGAACTGGAATACAATAACAACTTATTGACTTAATAGACTTGCCCGTAGGTAATGCTGAACAATAAGTTCCTATGGCTAATGTAGCAACCTTTGCTTCATTTTCCACACATAGGATTACTTATCTTTGTTTAGCTTTCTACTTCTGCTTGGTCCCTTCATAAATCTATATTTATGATAACCAAAGCCGGTATCCAATACCCAAGTAGAACCTCGACTTAAAGAAAATTTTATTTTAAATCATGAACAAATTTGTATTTATAACCAAAACTTCACTAAGCTTCTTTGGTTAGCCTCTAAAGATGCTTCTCGCAGCTTTCTTTCCAGTTGTCCAAAGCTTATTACAAAGGAAGCAAATTCTTTTGCTATCCGTGACGCTTTTGTTCTTATTATCCTTTGTTTATGCCTTTTATTTACCTTCTTTGAATCGTTCTTCTTTTGAAGATCCTTTGGCCCCTACCAAGAAGACTTGGTCTTTCTTGGTTGAAAGTGACTCTCAACATTTTTCAACATGTTAAGCAAATCAATGAGGCCGATATCTAGCTTGTTCATATGAAAAATTCACAACAATTGTGAAAGGAGTCCGGAGTGAGTGCAAGATCAAATCTTGCTCAACTCTCCATCCATGACAAAAACTGTTGTCCTAATTGATCAATCAAATTGATTATGTTAAGAACTTTTTTCTGCATCTTATAGTGCCATTGGCCATTCTAGATCGGAAGAGCTCCTTAGATATCTCGATATCTATCGGTCCTACTTTCCTCACCATCAACTACTTGATATACTGAGAATATAGTAGGAGCATCCATAGTTTCATCTTGTGAAGCTCCTTACTCATGGATGCGAGCATGATGCATTGAGCCAATCATGCATCATCTCGCCACTTTCTAAAAGTAGCAATCTCTTCCTCAGAGGCATTATGCGCAACCATTGCGAGGATAGGCGATTATGGACATAAGATAGCTTTTCAACTATGAGAACTATTCTCAAATTCCTTAACCAATCCATTTAATTGATTACGATTAATTTAGCATCTAATATGCTTCGCAGTGATGATAGTAATTTTAGACATTGTAAGATTTTGTAAATGAATTTGTAATTAACAACATTTTAACATACATTCTATTATTAATTACCAAAATAAATTAGGTCTTGTTTTAAATTGGTATCTCCCACTATTTTCTTCAAACTATATTACCTCACTTATATAGTTCTAAGCAAAAATCTAATTAAAGATTTGCTAGTGAGAATAAGGATCCCATTTCAAATGTATATAGCCTTGTGGTGACACAACAAACTATATATAAATAAATAGGTAGACAACTTTTGTCAATTACATCAACTATGCAACTCCTTTTCTTTTTGCCTCTTAGATTATTTTGATCAAGTGGTGGCACATCCAATCAAAATTATCCAAGTTAAGTCCGACCTAACACTCCATATATTCAAAAAGAAAAATATCATCCTTGTGGTGACACAACAAAACAATATTGTTCAATTTTCTTTATAAGCATCAAATGTGATAAATTAACATCTTAAATACTTAATACTTGCCTTGTGGTGACACAACAAACTCATATTAAATATTTAATACTCTATTAATTTTATCATGCTAGAAGGCTTAATGCGTTCGATATTCCAAATATCTTTGAACGCTTAGGACTTAATATAAAAATTGAGGGGTTTGTTATTAATTTGTCTCATCTTGTTTAGCGCTGCATGCACATATATATATAAAATACGCGTCATATTAATAAATATCTGAAGCATGTTTGCATAATATATAATATATATAATATAAGCATGCACATATAGAATACTATATTCTACCCTTGATTGATTATGGACTTTTATTCTAGTTTGGTTCACTAGAGCCACCAAGTGAACCAAAAGGTCAAACCTCTAGGGGTGCAAGAATTAATATTTAAATATAACTATTACATTTAAACTCTGCTCCATTATAAACGGGTCTTCAAGCTCCTTGCTCCTTAATCTCCAATTTCTCAAAATTAATTCTAATTATTCCTATTACAAAACTATTTAAAATAAATAGAAACCTTGATCAGCAGTCAAAGGGAAGTACATAGGAGGGAGAATAGAATGTACATTAAGAAAAATTAGAGAAGACGAGGTACGCAGACCCCATTTAATAAAACTCATACATTCATGCATCCAACTAAAATAAAATCCAATCATATTGGTTAATAGTTCATAATCAATCCCATTTATTATCATACACATCACCATATGCATCAATAAATAACATTCATCTCATGAATAATAAACATTTAATATATATATTGATATCATTTAATGGGCAAATTTAGTTAGTATAAAATCTATTTTTGAATCAAAATAAACTCCTTTATTTTAATCCAAATTTAAATCAAAATAAAACTATTTTATTTTAATTTATCCAATTTTGAATAAAATAAACTATTTTATTTTAATCAAAATTTTAATCAAAATAAACTCCTTTATTTTAATTAATCATGGAATCCAATTCCATATATATATATATATATATATATATATATATATATATATATATATATATATATATATATAAAAATCTTTAATTAAAATAAACTCTTTTATTTTAATTAATTATGGAATCCAATTTCATGTAAAAAAAAATTTAAAGGAAACACGGATTTTCTTTCCTAATTCACAAATAAACTCCTTTTATTTTGAATAATATGAAATCTTATTTCATATTTAAATAAACTCCTTTATTTAAGGAAATTAGGATTCTCTTTCCTATTCACAAATAAACTATTTTATTTTGAATAATATGAAATCTATTTCATATCTAAATAAACTCCTTTATTTAAGGAAATAATAGAATCCAATTTCAACTCCAATTAGTTATCATGGAATCAAATTCCAACTCTAATTAGTTAGCATGAAATTCTAATTTTAAAATTAAAATAAACCTATTATTTTAAAATTAAAATAAACCTATTATTTTAAAATTAAAATAAACCTTTTATTTTAAAATTAAAATAAACTTTTATTTTAATTATAAAATAATTAAGAATAATATATATATATATATATATATATTAACCATATATATTATAATATATATATATATAATTACCCGTGTACATGAATGCCAAATTAAAAAAAAAAAAAAAATATGCGCATGCCCCTGCCGAATCCACGTGCTTCCTTAATAAAAAAAAGTTTGCATGCTCCTGTTAAAGGGTTCCTTGTAAGTTTGATTTCTTTTCTTTTAAAATCCTGAAGCATTCCATGGAGGGTAACCATGACCGGTAAAAAAAAACAGGAAAGAAAAAAAATCATAATGCAGACTCGGTGCGCATGCAAATTTTGAGGGATTCGTTTTTTTTTCAAAACTTTTTTTTCCTATAATTTTTTTTATATATATAATAAATTTTATATAATAAAATTATGCCCAATTAAATTGTTCTAAACACATATCAATATACATATCAAATTTGAACAATTAATAATTTGCATAAAGGTTTGGCTCGATGCCATTATTTAGGTTTGTAATATTCATAACGATCAAATTGCATAAATTTAAGCGGGCGTGTAAAATCGAGTTTAAAAAAAAAAAATTACAAACCATAAACCCGGATCATCCTTTATGCACAATTATTAATTAAGCGAAAAGATAAAGAATAAATCATACCCTTGAAGATCGAGCTTCCTCGAGTACAAGTTCACCTCCAAATCCTTTCGCGTTCAATCTTGAATCCACGGGTTTGGTTCCTTCCTTTGACCAACGTTAGCCACCCAAATGTTTGGCCTCTGAGGTGATCCACCAAGAAGAAGAAGAAAATTCAAGAAAAGGGGTATTAGCTCAAACCCTAGTTTTTCTATCTCTATAGAAAGGTGTATCTCCCAACAATTGGAATTATGTCAGATGTTGAAAAAAGTCAACAACCCATTCACCTATAATAAGACTCCTCTTATTAATAGATGTGGGCAACCCACCTTAACAATTAAGGAATTGGGTTTTATTTAATTAATTAAATTCTTTTAATTAATTAAGCTCCCCCTAATTTTATTAGGGATAATTAATTAAACTCTTTTAATTTATTTAACCTCCTAATCCAATTAGGAATAAATGAGAGTACTTATATTAAATTAATTCCTAAACTCTTTTAGAAATTAAAATAATAATAATTGTAATAATATTAATAAGACTCCTCTTATTAATTTATATTTAATATTTCTAAAATATTAAATAATAAATATTAAGCTATTTAATTTATTCTATCACCATAGATTAAATTAAATATACTTAACATATTATTACGATTATGCCATTAACTTTTAAATAATTATTCTTCCTTTTATGGTGTGACCCTTTTGGGTTCTCCATATTAAACCGGTTGTGAATAAATCAATTAGAACAATTCTAATCTTATTTAAATAAATAAATTAAACAATTAATTTATTTAAATAAATAATATTTATTCTACAATAGGGATAAGCCTCCCTAGCGATCAACGACTTTCCGGGATAATATAGATTCCAACATTAATCATTAAAGAACCTTTGAGTAAATAGTTACCGTATGATTCAATCCTTCCACCATATGATATCCCAATTAAATATAAGACATGGAATTCTTTGTCAAGTCTTATTTTATTTAATTGTATGTATTTCGATCCTTAAATGCACAACTCAAATAATGCAAATTAGAAACTCCTTTCTAATTTCATTCGCCTTAACCAAGGACTACTTTGGGTTGTCATTTATCGAATCACATAGGACATTTCTCTTCTTTTTTATTAGAAGTGGTAGATTCTTTATTGATCATACATTATCTCCATGTATAACTTATTATACCCAAGCATACCCTTTGATATACCCTAAGGGTCTTAAGGAATAAGTCAAAGTATAACTCATCATACACAAGATACTATGATAATCTCAAGTCCAAGGATTACTTGTACTACTATCACTACAGAATTCCTATTGACGAAAAATAAAACTCCATTAGGTATTCCTTAGCGAGCCAATGCTCAAATGAACTTATTCTCTAATAAGCACCTACATACTTGCTTTAGTGTCTCCACACAAATGATCATGAGATCAATCATCCTCATCCAACGAAAGCAAGCAACGTATGTACCAATCTATCCGGATTCACTAATCCCCAATTTAGTAATCCAACGATTGAGAACTATTTTAGTTTTTAAGCTTTCTAAGAATTTAGATCTCATTAGAATGATCATCATCACTATTCTAAAAGCATTGCTTAAAACTATGGGTTTATCACATATTATAAAACAGCATCATGTAGATAATTAAAAGCCTTTAATAAATTAATACTTTTTATTAATAAATGAATAAGATTGTTACAAAGTATATGCTTTATCATCAAACATGATTGGCTTGTGTGCATACTACTTTCACCTTGGACTTGAGATCATCATAGTATCTTGTGTATGATGAGTTATACTTTGACTTATTCCTTAAGACCCTTAGGGTATATCAAAGGGTATGCTTGGGTATAATAAGTTGTACATGGAGATAATGTATGATCAATAAAGAATCTACCACTTCTAATAAAAGAAGAGAAATGTCCTATGTGATTCGATAAATGACAACCCAAAGAGTCCTTGGCTTGGCGGCGAATGAAATTAGAAAGGAGTTTCTAATTTGCATTATTTGGAGTTGTGCATTTAAGGATCGAAATACATATAATTAAATAAAATAAGACTTGACAAAGAATTCCATGTCTTATATTTAATTGGGACATCAGTATGGTGGAAGGATTGAATTGTCGGTAACTATTTACTCAAAGGTTCTTTAATGATTAATGTTGAAATCTATATTATCTCGGAAAGTCGCTGATCGCTAGGGGAGGCTTATCCTATTGTAGAATAAATATTATTTATTTAAATAAATTAATTATTTAATTTATTTATTTAAATAAGATTAGAATTGTTCTAATTGATTTATTCACAACCGATTTAATATGGAGAACCTAAAGGGTCACACCATAAAAGGAAGAATAATTATTTAAGAAGTTAATGGCATAATCGTAATAATATGTTAAGTATATTTAATTTAATCTATGGTGATAGAATAAATTAAATAGCTTAATATTTATTATTTAATATTTTAGAAATATTAAATATAAATTAATAAGAGGAGTCTTATTAATATTATTACAATTATTATTATTTTAATTTCTAAAAGAGTTTAGGAATTAATTTAATATAAGTACTCTCATTTATTCCTAATAGGATTAGGAGAGAAAATTAGTTAAAGGAGTTTAATTAATTATCCCTAATAAGATTAGGGAGCTTAATTAATTAAAAGAATTTAATTAATTAAAACTCAACTCCTTAATTGTTAAGGTGGGTTGCCCACATCTATAAATAAGAGGAGTCTTATTATGGGTGATAGGGGTTGTTGACTTTTTCAACATACGACATAATTCCAATTGTTGGGAGAGTACACCCTTTCTATAGAGATAGAAAAACTAGGGTTGAGCCAATACCTCTTCTTCTTGAATTTTCTTCTTCCTTGGTGGATCACCTCTAGAGGCCAAACATTTGGGTGGCTAACGTTGATCAAAGGAAGGAACCAAACCCGGTGGATTCAAGATTGAACGCGAAAGGATTTGGAGGTGAACTTGTACCTGAGGAAGCTCGATCTTCAAGGGTATGATTTATTCTTTATCTTTTCGTTTAATTAATAATTGTGCATAAAGGGTGATCCGTAAATGGTTTGTAAAATTTTAAACTCGATTTTACTCGCTTCGCTTAATTTATGCAATTTGATTGCGTTCATGAATATTACAAACCTAACAATTGGAGCGCAATAATAATGAATCAAAGACAACCAAAAGGCAACGACCAACAACACGATAATAATCGCATGCAAGTGGCAATTGGTCATCTAACAATGATAACCATCGTGGGGAAATTATCATGCCATGAATGGTAACCATTTCGGTGGTAATCATGGCCAAGATAATAGAAGTGGAAATTTCAAGAAGAGAAGGTTCAATAAAGATGGAAAGACAAAGAAGACACTTGCACCCATTTCAAAGGAAGAAGAACGACCACCGGTCAGATATTTCAAATGCTTGGGACGGGAGGGACACATCCATCCAAACTGCATGTGCAAAGAATCCAAAGCGTGTTTTAATTGCAAAGAGAAGGTCACCTAGCTCGATTTTGTCGTATAGTGAAGTCTAGTCCAGCTGGGATAGTGATGCCAAAGGATGTCCCAGACAAGCCAAAGCCGGTAGTTTAAGAGAGAGCATTTTTTTTTTACGAGGAACCTGAATAAAATTATCACGGGTAAGTTAATCATAAACTCTTGTGAAGTCTATATCGTGTTAGATACCGGTTCTACTCACTCTTTTATTTCACCTAGTTGTGTTCAATGTTTGAATTTAACTCCGGAGAAGTTAGATTTTGATTTATCTGTTAAAACTCAGTTGGGAGAAACCTTCGTTACATCCATTATTTATAAATCTTGTTTAATTCAAATTGACTATTTCACGTTACCTGTCAATCTTATCTCTTTGAAAATACTTGCCTTTGATGCGATTTTAGGAATCGATTGGTTAACTACTCATCATGCTTTTCGTAAAGTTGCTAGCTTTCATATTCCTAACCAACCTGTTATGCGAATTCAAGAAACCAAACCACTAAAGTCAATCATTGTCATATCAAGCTATAAGTAAAGAGCCCCGGTCCTTTCGTTGTTGACTTCCTTGTGTGGAATGCACCTAAGCCTGACTTTACGTGGCGGCGTAAATGAATGACGATGGCAAGTTGATAGGTATCAATGTGACGTACTCCAAGTCTTGGATGAGGGTCATAGTTTTGAATGATATTTCTATTGTTAATAAATTTCCTGACGTATTCTTGAAGACTTCTTAGCCTACCCCTAGAGCGTGAAATCGAATTTTGTATTGACCCCAGTACAAAACCCATTTCTTAAACCCTCAAATATTTCTTCAACTAAAATGAACGTAACATGCGCCAAAGACGTTGACTCGAGCTGTTGAAGATTACGATCATACCATTCAATACCATCGTAGGAAAAGCGAACACGATAGCTAACGCGTTGAGTAGAAGATCATATGCGGTTACAAGTGCGAATATACAAACCCACGTGAAGATAACGAATATACGAGTAGAATCGACTTTAATCGATAAAGTTAAAGTCGCTCAAGCTACACACCCGGAGCTGATGAATGTGAAGAAGAAGGTTCAAGAGGGAGTTATTCTAGAAGCAAGAATCGACGAAGAGAGGAAATCTCAACCCTCGATTTAATTGGCCCATTTGAAATCCTCGATGAAGTATGAACTGTGGCCTATAGACTCATTTTACCACCAAGTATGTTGCGTGTTCAGAACATTTTTTTTCATATCGATGTTACGTAAATATGTGGACGACCCGAACCACATTATTAAATTAGAACTAAACGATATATCAGAATATTTAACGTATGAGGATATACGTGTTAAAATCTTGGATAAGAAGGATCGTATTCAACACTCAAAGGTTATACCTCAAGAATTAGAATCTGAAATGAAGTCAAGGTATCCTCGCCTCTTCGTCATACCAAGTACGTACGTAAATTTTGAGGGCGAAATTTCATAAGGAAGGGAGATTGTGAGACCCCAGATTTTATGAATAAAGATTAATTTTCTCTAAATATCATTTTTGAATATTATGGTGTGGATTTGATATAATGTTATAGTTGTGGGTAATATTTATAAATTTTAAAAAGTAAGCAAGTTGTTATAAAGAATTATTGTCGGAGTTTAAAAACGACAAAATTATCTTTTTATAAAAATAATGGCGGAAGTTTTACCGTTAACTCTTGAAATACCCGGTAATAAATGTAAAGTATTACGCGTGGTTGCATAGTAGCACACGGTATTGATTATTGATACTTACGTGAGAAGTCTCTCAGTTATACTCAATTATTGCTACAGTAATTGCTGAATCATATCTCTTATATTATTGATTCAATTATTGTCACAATATCATCTGTATAATATGTTATATTATTAAATCAATAATTGAGACGACAAGTTATAATATTAATGATGAATAATTGTTGAAAGATTAAATATGTGTTGATTAAAAATAAAATGATTTGTGGTAATATTTATTCAATTCTTGATGTATATAAGAAGTCTATTATGAGACGTTTGTGGTAAGTTTGGTTATTCAATGGGGGCCCATATGTCATCATCTAAGAGTCTCTTTCGCCAATAGTAATTACCTTTACCAGACGTCAAACCACTTGCCGTTTCATATTACATGCGTCGAACCAATTGTCGTTTCACATTACAGGCATCGAACCAATTGTCGTTTCACATTACAGGCGTTGAACCAATTGTCGTTTCACATTACAGGCGTCAAACCACTTGTTGTTTCACATTACAGACGTCAAACCACTTGTTGTTTCACATTACAGACGTCAAACCACTTGGTGTTTCACATTACAAGCGTCAAACCACTTTTCTTTTCACATCACCAGTCGTCAAGCCGCTTGCCTTTTCACATTGCAAGGGCTAAGCTTAAAATCTTCTATAAATAGAGGCCTAGTTCTTCATTATTTGTCACGAATTCATTCAAGCTATAGAGAGAGAAAGTATAGAGAAAATAAGAGAGAAAGAGGAAGAGTATTTTGTTAGTACACTACTACAGTATTCAATCTCCTACTAAGGTAAGGGGTGTTATTTCTTTTGTATTCATGAAGAGAACTTCTGTTATTCCATTCTTTAATATTCTGTTGGAATAACCTGTATACGCGGACTACCCTATACATGGTGAAATTCTTCTATTATTCCATTCTTTATCATTACATTTGGAACATCCCATGCATCTTTGTCATTTAATGACTGGTTCCATTATTTATCATTCTCGCTGGAACATCCCATGCATGCTTTATGCATGACTGGTTCCATTATTTATTATTACATTGGAATATCACATGCGTGCGTTTACGCATGACTGGTTCCATTTTTATTATTCTCATTGGAATAACTTTTGCAATGCGGATCTATCGCATGCTTGGTGAATTCTTTTGTTATTCCATTCTTTATTATACTCAGTTGGTTAAAGTTTTGGCTTTTATACTCCATGAAATTAGTGGGATATCCTTGATATTTGCGCTTCATCCAGTATCTTTTCATGAAAATATTCTTCCGAGCATTCTTGAATTTTACTCTACAAAGCGATCATTTGACAATTTGGGCGTTATTAGTTCTGAATAAATTAATTCTTGAACTTGTTTTATTGAATTCTATATCATTGTCATCATCCTGTAATGTTACAAATGATGTGGTAAAAAGTCCTCATTGGACTTGGTATGATTATGACGTTGATCATTCGGATAATCAAATTGTGATGGCAAAGATCATGACCGTTGATGGACGATGCAAAACCATTGAAAAATCAATATCCTTGGCCCGTAGTGCATGGATAATTTGTGGTTGTGATACTAATGAATATCCGTGGCCGTAGTGCAGGGATGATGTGGATTATTTATTAAGCTGAGTCTCAGCGATAAAAGTATTGAAAAACCTTTTAAATCATAGAAGATAGTAGATTTTATTCTCTACTTGACTCTTCTAATGGATTGCTTGTTCCGCTGCAGTTAAACTTGATGTTTATTATATTTTATCAGTTTAACACTGTTGAAGGCTAACGATAATTTATTCTGCATTATCTTAGTCATAATATTTCTTACTAGGCTAGTTGAGCTCACTCTTTTGCTTTCATTTTTCTCTTCAGGAAATGAGAACGTAGCAGGGACTAGTCGGGGTACAGAGTGATGGTCCAGATGATAGCATTAGTAGTCCTCACTATTCTATGAAATAGTGTGATAATAAATGTATTGAGGACTTATTTTGAGTTTGAATACTGTCTAGAAGATAATATTTGTATCAAAACTCACTGCCTATGTTGTATATTTAAGATTGTATTTGTATTCTGTACCATGTATTTAGCGACTCAAAATAGGTGATGTATACCTATTTTGGGGGCGTCACATAAAACGACAACATGGCCAGATCGCTTCACAGAAAGAAGAACAGAGACCACCAAAAGGTTGTCAGACGCTTCTGGAATTCTGGGCTGCCCAGAGCGTTTTTCCGTGAACGGTCAACCAACTTTAACCGATCATAACTTGAGTTCTAGACACGATGAGACCATGTTTCAAGTTGAAGATTCAAGACCACATAACATACTACAAATCTATAACATAAAACCCACATGACATCAAACACATAAAGATCTAGAGGCCCTGACATTCGCTTGTCAGACAAAAATTTAGGGTTCTAATTACTTATAACTTTAAAATTAGGATTAATATTTCCTAATTATCATTACAATTATTAAATTAACACTTAGGTTTTCCCTATTTATAGATTAGGGTTTCTTATCCCGATATTAGGGTTTAAAATTTTGAAATTACGGTTTACTAACCAATTTGTTAAGATTAACCCTAATTAATCTTATAATTATTTACACTTACACCATTAAGTTTCCAATTTAGGGTTTCATACACCAAATTAGGGTTTTGGATTCCCTGAACTGAAATTAGGGTTTCCAGAACCGATTTCTAGGGTTTCTTATTAATCGCTAGGGTTTTCTAATAGAACGTTGACGTTCTTAATATATACTTAGGGTTTGTTACAAATATTGTTTATCTGGTCAACCCTTGACCCTTAACCATATATTGTACACATATACACAGAACATAAACACTTATACACTTAATCCTGAATAATTCACCTAAATCCTTCACAGAATTTTGAAATCCTCAAAATTCCATCTCAAAAATATCAAACACATACACTTATTTTCTGTTTAGGTTCTAATTTTGAACCTTAAATCAATTAATTAAAATTTTAAAAATTTTCTAAATTCTCGGGTTGTCACACTAGTTGAGCTCACCCTTTTCCTTTTTGTTCCATTTTTCTTCTTGGGAGGTGAGAACATAGCAGGAACTAGCTGGGGTTTGGAGTGATGGTTCAGGATAGTTGTTTTATTAGTCCTCACTACTTTGTAAAATAGTGTATCAATAATTGGAATGAGGACTCCTTTTGAGTTTGTATACTGTCTATTAGACAATATTTGTATTCAAACTCACAGTATATGTGTTCTCGTATTTTGCACGACATTTGTATTACTGAAGTTGTATTTATTTATGTACCATGTATTTGACGACTCAGAATGGGTGATGTATACCTATTTTGGGGGCGTCACAGTTGGTATCAAAGCTTAGGGATATGATCCCTAGCTGAGATGTAAGACAAGAACTGGGAGGGGAGAGACGGGGAATTCCTTCGCTAATATGACCTGACTAAGTTTATTTGTTATTTGGTTGGTCAGTCAGAGCATATGGTTAATATGTGATATGTTAATTTGTTAATTAACCCTTGTTTTATGGTAGTATTTAAGAATGGCAGTGGGAAATATTAACAATGGAGTGAATGAGACAGTGGAGACACCTTTAAACACCACCCAGGGGAACGTGCAACAGGAAGGCAATATTCCTCCTGTAAACAACACTACCGAACAAATGATGAATGATGGGATGTTTAGAAGCTTTTTGCAGTTCATGCAAAATCAGACGAGCGAGACTCGTGCATAAAATACGGGTGGAAATGATAGCAATGCGCGGCTTGTCACAGCCAAGCAGTTCAAGGAGTTGGGACCACCAGAATTTGCGGGAAAGCCGGATCCGATTAATGCGGAAACGTGGGTCAAGCAAATTACCAAGATATTCGATGTCTTGGGATGCAAGAAGGAACAGAAGGTTTCTTTCGCCTCCTTTATGTTCCGTGGTGAGGCAGACTACTGGTGGGAGTCTGTGAAGCGTACCCAGTCTGCCGTACTCAACATGTCTTGGGAAACATTTCAGAAATTGTTTAATGACAAGTACTTTCCTGAAAGTATTAGTCATATGAAGGAGGTAGAGTTTATCAGACTTGAACAAAACAACATGACAGTGTCCCAGTACGAGGCGAAGTTCGCAGAGTTATCCAGGTTTGCACCTCATTTGGTAGAGAATGAGGAACGAATGACACGGATGTTTCTGAGAGGTCTAAAACCCGAGATTCGGCAATATCTTATCTCTCATAAATTTTCTTTATATTCAGATGTTATAAACAGGGCTCAATTATTAGAGCGGGATAATGAGTATGCTCAACTAAGGGACCATAATCAAGGTCATACCGGTGACAACAGTCATTGGAGCGATGATAACCAGCGAGGAGGAAAGAATACAGGCAAAAGCAGTAACCACTCGGGTGGTAATCGTGGCCATGATAATAGGAGAGGTGAGTCAAGTGGAAATTTCAGAAAGAGGAGATTCAAGAATGACGGGAAGACATCAGCAGCAGCACCAGTGCCAACAACAAATTCTAGGGGAGGAGAACGACCGCCAGTTAGATGCTACAGATGCGGAGAGGAGGGACACATAAGTCCAAACTGCTCCTGACCTTCCAAGGTGTGTTTTAGTTATGGAAAAGAGCGGTCGTATAGCTTTGGTTTTGTCCGTGGCGAAATCGAAGTCAAGTCCAACTGGGATAGCGACACCAAAGGCGACTACGGACAAAACAAAGTCGGTGGTTCAAGGGAGGGCATTTTTCGTGACTGACCAAAACGCGAGAAACCCGAACGAGGTGATCACGGGTAAGCTAATCATAAACTCTTGCAAAGTTTATACCTTATTAGATACCAGTTCTACCCATTCTTTTATCTCTCCTGCTTGTGCTCAACGTTTGAACTTGACTCCGGAGAAATTAGACCTTGACTTATCTGTTGAGACTCCGTTAGGAGAAACTTTCATTACATCTACTGTTTATAAATCTTGTTTGATTCAAGTTGGAACCATAACATAACCTGTCAATCTTATTTGTTGAAAATACTTGCTTTTGATGTGATTTTAGGGATTGATTGGTTAACCACTCATCATGCTAAAATTGATTATTTTCATAAGGTTGTTAATTTTCATATTCCTAACCAACCTATTATGCGAATTCAAACAACAAAACCACTAAAGTCAATCACTGTCATATCAATCCATAAAGTTATTAGTTTATTAAAAAATGGATGTCAAGTTTTCTTATCCCATGTCACAGACTTGAACAAAAACACGTCAGATTTGAATAATATTTCAATTGTTAGTGAATTTCCTGACGTATTTCCTGAAGAACTTCTCGGTCTACCCCCAGAACGTGAAGTTGAATTCTTTATTGACCTAGAACCTGGTACAAAGCCCATTTCTAAAACCCCATATCGAATGGCTCTTATTAAACTTCAGGATTTAAAGGTCCAACTACAGGAGTTGTTGGACATCGGTTTCATTCATCCTAGTACATCTCCTTGGGGTGCTCCTGTGTTATTCGTAAAGAAGAAAAATGGGAGTATGTGACTTTGTAGTGACTACCGAGAATTGAACCATGTCACCATAAAGAATAGGTATCCGCTACCTCGCATTGATGACTTGTTCGACCAGTTGCACGGAGCACAATTCTTTTCAAAGATAGATCTTCGTTCTAGATGTCATCAGCTGAAGAATAAAACTGAGGATATTCCAAAGACTGCCTTCAGAACTCGGTACGAGCATTATGAATTCTTAGTCATGTCTTTTAGATTGACTAATGCTCCTGCTGCTTTTATGGATATGATGAACCGTGTGTTCAAAGAATATTTAGATCAGTTCGTTGTTATCTTTATTGATGACATCCTCACCTATTCCAAAAGTCGTGAAGATCATGAGCACCATTTGAAGCTGGTACTGCAAAGGCTTCGTGATAACAAGCTATATGCCAAGCTGAAGAAATGCGAGTTGTAGATTGAGGAAGTAGCATTCATTGGGCACGTGATGTCAAAACTTGGAGTATCTGTCGACCCGGCGAAGATTAAAGTAATACAAAGTTGGGAGCAACCAAAGTCGGTGACCGAAGTACGTAGCTTTCTGGGCTTAGCTAGTTACTATCGGAGATTCGTGGAAGGATTTTCTCGAATCTCTACTCTGTTAACTCAACTGACTCGTAAAGATACAAAATTCGGTTGGAGCGAGGATTGTGAGAAGTGTTTTCAAGAACTCAAGAGGAGACTCATTTTGGCACCTGTTCTGACAATACCATCTGGTTCGGATTGATTTGTTATCTACAGCGATGCTTCAGACAAATAGTTAGGATGTGTTCTCATGCAACATGGAAAAGTCATAGCCTATGCCTCGCGACAACTCAAAGAATATGAGAGGAATTATCCTACTCATGATTTCGAGTTGGCAGCAGTCGTTTTCGCATTGAAGATCTGGAGACACAACCTGTATGGGGAGAAAGTGGAGATCTATACAGATCATAAAAGCCTCAAATATTTCTTCACCCAAAAAAAACTCAACATGCGGCAACGACGTTGGCTCGAGCTGTTGAAAGATTATGATCATACCATCCAATATCATCCTGAAAAAGCAAACGTAGTAGCTGATGCATTGAGTAGAAGATCATATGCGGGTACCAGTGCAATGTTGTTAACACAAAGGCATATTTTGTATGACTTGCAAATGATGGAGATAGAGGTAAAGGCTCCAAGTACCCACGTAATGATATCTAGCATACGAGTAGAACCGACTTTAATCGATAAAATTAACGTTGCTCAAGCTACAGACATGGAACTGATGCGTATGAAGAAGAAAGTGCAAGAAGGTGCTATTCCAGAAGCAAGAATCGATGAAGAAGGAATACTTCGAGTCAACTCCAGACTTTGTGTTCCTAACGATTCTAACTTGAAGCATAGAATCATGATGGAGGCACACAACACACAGTTTTCAATCCATCCTGGTAGTACCAAAATGTATCATGATCTTCGACATACATTTTTGTGGAACAATATGAAGAGAGAGATCGCGGAGTTTATCTTGAGGTGTTTAACTTGTCAACGTGTAAAGGCGGAGTATCAAGTGCCAAAGGGTCCATTGCAACCACTTAAGATTTCGAAATGGAAGTGGGAACACATTACTACGAATTTCGTTATGGGTCTTCCCAAAGTTTCTCAAGGCATAGATGCGATTTGGGTCATTGTTGATAGATTAACCAAGTCTGCCCATTTCTTGCCTATACGGGAGACTTATTCCCTTGAACGTCTTGCTAGTATGTACGTGAATGAGATTGTGAGATTTCATGGCATGCCAGTATCCATAGTTTCGGATCGTGACCCAAGATTCACTTCACGATTTTTGGTTAGCTTGCAGAAAGCTATGGGCACGGATTTATGATTCAGTTCGGCATACCATCCTCAAACGGAAGGACAATCAGAGAGGACTATTCAAACTCTTGAAGATCTATTAAGACTCTGTGTCCTAGATTTCAAAGGGAGTTAGGATAAGTACCTACCATTGGTGGAATTCTCCTACAACAACAGTTATCAGGCAAGTATAGGTGTGGCACCATTTTAAGTATTGTATGGACGAATGTGTCGCCCTCCAGTATGCAGGGATTAGGTACGTGAAGAAACATTATTAGGACTATAATTGGTATGCATAACTATAGAAAAGATCCAAACGATTCGACAACGTATACAAATGACACAAGATCGACAAAAGAGTTATGCGGATCTTCATCGAAAGGACGTGGAATTTAATATTGGGGATCATGTATTGTTATGTATTGCTCCATGGAAGGGAGTTACAAGATTTGTTAAGAGAGGAAAGCCCAATCCTCGATTTATTGGTCCATTTGAGATTCTTGATAGAATAGGAAATGTGGCCTATAGACTCGTATTACCTCCAAGCATGTCTCGTGTTCATAATGTTTTTCACATATCTATGCTTCGTAAATATGTGAAAGACCATAACCACATTATTGAGTTAGAACCAGAAGAGATAGCCGAAGATTTAACGTGCGAGGATATACCTGTTAAGATCTTGGATAGAAAAGAGCATGTCCTACGCACCAAGGTTATACCACAAGTTAAGATTTTGTGGAGGAACCATACTATTGAAGAAATGAGCTGGGAGTTAGAATCAGAAATGAAAGCGAGGTATCCTCACCTTTTCGAAACACCAGGTACGTACGTCAATTTCGAGGATGAACTTTCATAAGAAGGGGAGGTTGTAAGACCCCGACTTTTTAATGATTAAAAATTGAATTTCCTCTATTTATTATTGTGAATAATAAAGTGTTAATTTGATATAATACTTTGGTTATGGGTGAAATGTGCAAATTTTGCAAAATAAGCAAGTGGTTATAAAATATTCATTGTGTCGGGGAATATTCGTTTGGTCGTGGAATATTTTTTACGTAGAAGAATATTAAATGCGACTGACAGTAGCGACCATTTGTGGGCCCCGTAACGGAAAACGGTCGGATGAAGAAAATGACAAGTTTGATTTTTATAAATAACTTGGCGTAGTTATTCACAGTTAACACTTGTTGGAATACCGGTGGTTAAAAATCGATGTCTGGCGTGGTTGCACGAAGAAGCATACGGTATTGCATAGTATTTTGAATTATTGATTCTTACGTGAAGGCACTACTCATTAATTGTTACGATAATTACTATTCATTATTTTATTTTATTGATTCAATAATTGCTACGTTGATATTTTATATTATTGTTGTTTCAATAATTATCAACTTTGATATCTCCACTATCGGATCGATAATTCATATTATTTGAATAATATTGTTAGATAGCATTATTGGCAATGTCTAAGGAAGTTACTGTCAGGAAAGGGGTTTGGTCACCTAATTACGCCGGCATGATAAGGAGAAATCCTTATCGAAAAGCCCCCTCTTTTCTGGGAACGACCTGGTTGTCATAATTATGATTCTGTAATATTATTTGTGAATAATTAATTATTGATTTATATGATAAGAAAATATTTATTTTATGTGGATATAAATGATGGATATATTTATTGTGGTTATAAATGAAGGATTTATTGATGAGGTGTTTTATCAGTATTTTGTCAGAATGGAAGTTTTGAAAATCGTCCGTATGTGGATTTCGGTCATTTTTCATTTAGAATTTGGAAAAACTTAAACTTACAAAGTTGTAGAGAATTTAATTTCCAATGGAATAGACATGAGATTCAAATTTTTCTGATAAAAGAGCTATTTATTATGAATTATTGAAGTTTCAGAAATAAATGCTTTTATTAAAAATATGGTGGGCCCCACTTTTGGTTGGAGAAAAATAAAATGTGCTGGAATTTATTTTTAAAAGTGGTGGGCTTGAATAGTTGCAGGTAAAGCCATCAAGTAGCAGGTTAGTCTGCTATGGCGTTCTAAGCATTTTTCTATAAATAGGGTGCTTAGTTAGAATTGAAAATCACACCAGAAACAAGTTTTCTCTCTTTCTCTCTCTATATTATCGAAATATTTTGTGAGTATTTAGATACTTTGTGAGTTGTTATTCATCGATGCAAGTTTCTTTCGGTCTTATCTGATATTCCGTCGGAAATCTTTGTTATTTTGAGGTAAGGGATGTTATTTTCTTCCTAATGATGTTATTCTTTCAATATCATTATACCAAAATATTGGTATGGATTTTATTCTGGAATTTATACCTTTTTGTATCGGGGTTACTATTCACGTATACGGCGTTATTCATGTATACGGCGCTATTCACGTATACGGCACTATTCACTAAAAAATGAAATTTTCTCCTTTTTGTCCAAGATGTCTATTATGGTTACTATCTTTGATTGTATCCATGTTTTAATCTTTATTTTTGAATTTTGCTTCACAATTGGTTATTATGGAGTATTTTTAAACTTGGATAAACTAAAGTATAAATCCCTAATCTTTAATCTTTTATCTCACTGCATTCGTTTTCTTTAAGATATTTTTCATCATCCTCAGTCCTAAATGATGATATTACTGAATATCTTTGGTCTGTAGTGCAAAGGTGAATGATTAACTGATGAATATCTTTGGCCTGTAGTGCAAAGATGAATGATTAACTGATGAATATATTTGGCCCATAGTGCAAAGATGAACAGGTGTTGAGATGAACATAACCAACTAGTGATACAAATGAATATCTTTGGCCTGTAGTGCAAAGATGAATATTTGATTCAAGATGTATATTGATTGATGTTAAAGGGATAAAATATTGATGATGGACTTTTAAATCTTAGAAGATAGTAGAATTCATTCTCTACTTGACTCTTCTAATGGATTGTTGTTTTCGCTGCAGTTGTTGATCTAAAACCTGTTGTCTATTATATTTTATAAGATTTTCCCTGTTGAAGACAAATGATAAATTGTTGTATATTATCTTAGTCATAATATTCTTTACTAGGGCTAGTTGAGCTCACCCTTTTCCTTTTTGTTCCATTTTTCTTCTCGGGAGGTGAGAACATAGCGGGGTTTGGAGTGATGGTTCAGGATAGTTGTTTTAGTAGTCCTCACTATTTTGTAAAATAGTGTATCAATAATTGTAATGAGGACTCCTTTTGAGTTTGTATACTGTCTATTAGATAATATTTATATTCAAACTCACAGTATATGTGTTGTCATATTTTGCATGACAATTTTATTACTGAAGTTGTATTTATTTCTGTATCATGTATCTGGCGACTCAAAATGGGTGATATATACATATTTTGGGTGCGTCACATTAGGTATTCGTACTTTAGTTTATCCAAGTTCAAAAATACCTTATAATAATCAATTGTGAAGCAAAATTCAAGAATGAAGATCAAAACATGGATACAATCAAAGATAGTAACCATAATAGACAACTTGGACAAAGAAAAGAAAATTTCAGTTTTATCTGTGAATAGCGCCGTATACGTGAATAGTGTCGTATACGTGAATAGTAACTCTGACACAAAAAGGTAGAAATTCCACAAGAAAAATCATACTTCGTGAATAGTACTCGTGAATAATACCGTATTCGTGAATAGTCTTGTATACGTGAATAGTAACCTCAACATGAAAAGGTAAAATTTTCATAATAAAATTCATACCAATATTTCTATATAATGATAGTGAAAGAATAGCATCATTTACGAAGAAAATAACATCCCTTACCTCAAAAGAATAGTACTTTCGGCTGAAATATCAGGTATAAGGCTAAAGGAAACTTGCACTTAATAGCAACTCACAAAGTATCTAAATACTCACAAAACACGCTCAATAATATAGAGAGAAAGAAAACTTGTTTCTGGTGTGATTTTTAATTCTAACTAAGCACCCTATTTATAGGAAAATGCTTAGAACGCCAAAGGAGACTAAATAATAAAATAATATTATTTCTTTTTCTTTCTTCTACGCGTGCTAAGTTGGACAATCAAGACCAGCCACCTTTGAACAAAATTTCTAGCACATGTTTTCAAAAAAAACAATAGTGGGTCCCACCCATAATTTTAATAAAAATATTTTATTTCTGAAACTTCAATAATTCATAATAAATAGCCTTTTATAAGAAAAATATGAATTTTATGTCAATTCCATAGGAAATCGAATTCTCTACAACTTTGTAGCTTTAAGTTTTTCCAAATTCCAAACGAAAAATGCCCGAAATACACATACTTGACGTTTTTTTTAAAACAAAAATCTTGATAAAACACCTCAGCATTAATTCCTTCATATATAATCACAAAAAATAAATATTTCCCTATCCTTCATTTATATCCACATAAAATAAATATTTCCTTATCATATAAATCAATAATTAATTATTCACAAATAATATTACAGAATCACAATTATGACAACCAGGTTGTTCCCAGGAAAGAGGGGGCCTTCCGATAAGGATTTCTCCTTATTGGCGCGCAATTAGGTGACCAAACCTCTCCTTAGACAGAACTTCCTTAGACATTGTCAATAATGATATCTAATAATATTATTCAAATAATATGAATTATTGATCTGATAATGGGAAATAATGTGCAGTGACAATTATTGAAACAACAATAATATAACATATCAATGTAGTAATTATTGAATCAATAAAATATTAAACAGTAATTACTATAACAATTATTGAGTAGTACCTTCTTACGTAAGAATTAATAATTCAAAAAATATTGTGCAATACCGTGTGCTATTATGCGAACCACGCCAGACATCAGTATTTTAACCACCGGGTATTCCAACAGTGTTAACAGTAAC